>WOXC01000562.1:0-166138 GCA_011680675.1 Gymnobelideus leadbeateri
TCTATCTGTAATTATGCTTTAGGTAAGACCCTATTTGATTCTCATAGTAACCTTGTGAGGCAGGGCTAATAGGTTTTATTTACAATGAAAAAACAAGCTCGGAGCAGTCAAGAGACTTGCCCATGGGTCCCACTGCTGGTAAATGTCAGAAGCAAAATTAGAATCCAATTCTCTCCTGAGGCCTGTTCTATTTCTGTAATACACTGCCTAAGAAATTAAATTCTAGAGATACAGGGAAATCATTACCATGAGGAGAGAAAAGGGCAAGCTGTTTGAAGGGACCTAGTTAGCTGCACAGGGACACTATCATCACTCTTCTATGTAGAACTGGAAGGGACCTCACCAAGTCCAATTTTCCATAAGAAAATTGAGGACAGAGGTAGTGAGTGGCTTACCTAATGTTCCACAGGTAGTAAGAGGCAGAACCAGGAGTCAAACCTGAGTCTCTCTGACTGTAAATTCTGAGTTCTTTTCACATGACCCAAACAAGTCACTACTGAATTTAGATTTTAAAGGGATGTGTGCAGAAGATGGAAGCATGGCCAGATAACAAAGGAGGAATACAAAAAGGTATAGGAATGACAACAAAAGGGCCACAGCTCAAAATAAGCTGAAGCTACTGAGAAAAGCCAAGGGGAAAGAAGTGTCTTTTGTTTGTTTGTAAACCATACTAGGGACAAAAGGAGAAGGAATAGACACACTGTTTAGGGTGTATGGCATGATAACAGATGATGAAGAGAAGAAAGATGTGTTTAACTTTTATTTTGTTTCAGTTTTCTCTGCCAAAGAGAATGAGCTCTCAACTGGAAAGTACCGAATGAAGATGCTAATAGGGAGATGAAGCCTAAGACAAGTAGGAACAGAGTAAACACATACCTAGCTACCTTTGATGTGTTCAATTTGCCAGGCTCAGATAAACTACAGTCTAGGGAACTGAAAGAACCAATAGGCATGCTTGCAGAAGTCACTGTTAGTGATCTTGGAAAGGTTGTGGAGGGAGGAGAGGCACTGCAGGACTGGAAAAAAGACAAGTATTGTTCCAACTTCCAAGAAAAAGAAGAGAGTAAAGTCTTCAAGTCAGAGGCAAATGAATTGGACTTTGAATGTGGGGAAAAGTTCCAGATTATGACATAGATAATTGGTGAATAACTCAAAAAAGAAGGAGGGTGTATACATACATGTATGCATGTATATATACATATATGTATGTGTGTACATATACATACATATATATATAATCAAGAAATTCATAGAAAAACAGCCATAAACTCCTCCATTCAAGCCAGGACTATATGAAAAAAAACCAGTCAGATACCTGAAGGCAGCAAGAGTAAGGTACTACCTGGGAAGCCAGCATGAGCTTAGGTAACAATCTGGAAAATTGCCAGTGCTCCGACTGGGGGCATTCCAAAGGGCAAGAGGTGGTAGTGGAAGGCCATAGCATGCTCTGAGAATGGATGCTATAGGAGCCCTGAAGCCTGTAGCACTCTGACCAGAATGCTCCAAGGATCCCTGAAGACCACAATATAACTGGCTAAGGGAGGTCTAAGACTTGCCAGCAGAATAAGCACAAACACTCTAGGAAAAGTGGGTGTTGAGATCTGCTTTGGCACAAAGTCCCAGAATAGAAACTGAGGCTAGAGATATAAGTAAACAGAAGAATACATCAAACACAATGAAAAAATATGAAGAATAAGAGTCACTTGTGTGTTAATCTTGAAAAGAATAACTCCACAAATATAAGCAGAGCCTGAAAAATGGCATGGCCACATGGAGAAGACCTGTAAAAAATTAATCCAAAAGTAAGAAGTAGAATTAAAAACTGTTCAGCAGGAGAATAGTTTATAACAGCAGGTTGAAAAACTTATGCAGGCAATGAAGTCTCTGAAAACAACAGAAAAACAAACAGAATTCACTGATTCCAGGGAACAAGAAACATTAGAACAAAATCAAGGAATTTAAAAATACAAGAAAATATATAGATGTCCGTCATTTTTTTTAAATGACTTAGAAAAGAGATTGATGAGAGATAATTGAGTAGAGATAATTTTTCCTTAAAAACAAAGATCAAACAACAATGAAAAAAAAAACCTAGACAACATATTTAAAGATATCGTAAAAGAAAACTGCCCAGATTTATTAGACCCAAAGGGCCTAGTAAAAATAGAATCTACCATTAACCTCCTGAAAGAACCCCCAAAATGAATACTCACAGGAATGGTATAACCTAATTCTTCCAAAGTTTCCAGGTCAAAGAAGAAATACTACAATCAGCTAGAAACGAGAGTTTCAATACTAGGAAACCATAGTCAGGATAACAAAAGATTTGATAGCAACTTCTATGAAGGGAAGAAAATATTTTAATATGACATTCCAAAAGGCAAAAGTCAAATACTTCTATTCATGAATAACTTACCTTTGCAAGACTGAGTATTATTCTACACAAAAAAGGGACCTTCAG
The DNA here is from genome assembly GCA_011680675.1 of Gymnobelideus leadbeateri. Lineage (NCBI taxonomy): Eukaryota > Metazoa > Chordata > Mammalia > Diprotodontia > Petauridae > Gymnobelideus > Gymnobelideus leadbeateri. The sequence continues at coordinate 2,462 of WOXC01000562.1, forward strand.
TAGAATAGAGAATCTTCAAACATTCCTGATGAAGAGACCAAAGCTGGATAGAAACTTTGACACTTAAACATAAGAGTCAAGAAAGATCTAGAAAGAGAAATGCTTTTAAGCAATTGAGGAGGACTAAATGTTGATGAACTGCTTATATTTTAAAAGGGGTGTAAGAGGCAGGTGTCCCTTCAGAACTCCACTGTTCTCATGGATCACAGAGGAAGTAAAGAAAGACAAAGACAGTACCTGCGGGTGGTTTTATTCTGGTTTAATGGTTTTAAGAGAGGAAAGAAAAGAGACAGAAAAAAGGATTGGTGAGGTAGAGTTACAGAACAATGAGGACGAATTTGCTATTTCACATAACTGGGATGCTAGACAACAATATACAAGCATGGAAGGTGGGGTTAAGGGAGCAGTCATCTCATGAACCTTAGTCTTATCTGGACAAAGGAGGGTTGACCATGTGTATGTGCACATGGTTTGTACATGCATGCACACACACAGTTTAATGTGAAACTCAACAGGTATGCATATGACCATAGAAAAGAGGAAGAGGAAGATTCAAGAGGGATGGCAGTCAATGAAGGAGTAGCCATAAACATAACAGCCTTCAGTGTTAGAGAGATCATAAAGAGAGGATTAAAAGGAAATTAATAAATTCTAAAAACAAGTTCATGGGGTCAAGAGAAGGTGGAGAGGCAGGACAATGGAGTGGGAGTAGAATATTTCAGTTATAGATTCCTAATAATGGAATACTACTCTTCCAATTTGGGGACTTGGTATGGAGAAGTGAAGAGAGAAAATAAATGCTTGCTAATTAGAAGAAAAAGAAAATTTAATTTTAAAATTATAGATTATTAGTGTTGTTCATATTTCTTCTATTTCACCACTTTCCTCTTCTTTGTAAAGAAGGGAGCAGAGGGGCGGAGCCAAGATGGCGGAGTGGAAACAGCTTGTCCAAGCCACTCTGCCCCCAGATTCCCCCCAAGCTATGTAGGAGGGGACTCTGAGCAGCTTCTGGAGCCCCAGCACCCACGGAACGACACAGAGAAGCTAACCTCCCGCTGAGGACAGCCCAGCAGCCCTGCAGGAAGGACCAGCGCAGCGGTCTGGGACCTGCCGAGCGGAGCCAGGTCTGCGTGAGCCGAGGTTTTAGCCCCAGGGCGGCAGGGCCAGCAGCCGGCTGGAGGGACCCCAGAACACCAGGAGCTGTGGCGACTCCAGAATTATCAACATAGACATGCCTAGGACAAAGTAAGAGGTTAGTGTCCTATGGACTTTGGGTCCGGTATTTAGGGAATGCGTTGGCTCCCTCCCCTGGGGGCTAGAAGCCGCTGAGGAGACACGCCATTTGGTAGTTTTCAGAGGCAGCTCCAGCTCCCAGCCTGCAATTAATTGTAGGGAGATACAGCGGTCAGTCTTGGGGGGTAATCGCTCTTGCTTTGACCTCCCTGGATCTGGATTGTGATCTGGGGTGGAAGTCGTGGGTGGGTTTGCAGCTTGCCAGAAACGAAAGTTGCCCCCCACACGTTCGGGACGAAAGTTCCTCTATCTGACCTTGGAGCCATGGTGTGGCAACAAGCCCAAAAGTCAAGTAATTGAGTGGCAACATGCCAAGGCAAAGGAAACGGAAAGATGCAACCCTAGACTCCTATTTTGGGGACATAGAGCGGGAAAAGGACTGTGAGGTCAGAAGTCCTGCTCCAAAAGCCCCAGGGGAAAACATGAGCGGGTTGCAGGCTATAGAGGACCTTAAGAGGGACTTTAGAAATCAAGTGAGAGAGGTGGAGGAGAAATTGGGAGGAGAAATGAGAGGGATGCAGGAAAAGTGTGAAATGGGGGTCAGCAGCCTGACTGAGGAAAACAACACCTTGAAAAGTGGACTAGCTCAGGTGGCAGAGGAGGCCCAGAGGGCATTGAGGAGAAGAATGCCTTGAAAAGTCGAGTTTGCCAGATGGAAAAAGAATCTCAAGAGTTCACTGAGGAGATTCATTCCTTCGGAGTTGGACTGGAGCAAATGGAAGCTAATGACTTTATGAGAAATCAAGATGCTGTTAAGCAGATCCAAACAAATGAAAGATTAGAAGGCAATGTGAAATATCTCATGGGAAAAACCACTGACCTGGAAAATAGATCCAGGAGAGACAATTTAAAAATTATTGGACTACCTGAGAGCCATGATCAAAGAAAGAACCTAGAAATCACCCTTCAAGAGATTCTCAAGGAGGGCTGCCCTGGTGTTTTGGATCCAGAGGGCAAGGTGGAGGTTGGGGGAGTCCACCGATCACCTCCTGGGGGGGGGATCCCAGAAAGAAAACTCCCAGGGGTGTTGTAGCCAGGTTCCAGAATCCCCAGATCGGGGAGAGGGTACTGCGGGCAGCCAGGAAGAAGCGATTTCAGTATTGTGGAAACACAATCGGAGTGGCCCGGGACCTGGCAGCTTCTGCACTGGGGGATCGAGGGGCATGGAGTGTGATATTCCAGAGGGCAGGGGAACTGGGAATGGGCCCAGGGGTCGCCTACCCAGCAGGACCGAGTGTTTTGTTTCAGGGGAAAATGTGGTCATTCAGTGGAATGGAGGACTTTCAAGCATTCTTGGGGAAGAAACCAGAATTGAATGGAAAATTTGACGCCCAGACACAGGAAGGAGGAGATGCCTGAGAGGGTGACCAGGGAAAGGAGGTCAAAGGGAACTTATCGGAGTTGAACTGTTTGCATTCCTATGTGGAAGGGCAATGGCTGTGACTGATGGTGTCTTTCTCACTATGAAGGTGATGGAGGAAGGGGGTGTGGTCATATGAGTGCATATGTGAATGTGTGTGTATATGGTTGCAGTTGTATATGGATGGAGGGCATGGGTTGGGTTTGTTGGGAGGGGAGAATACTCAGGGGATGAAAGTATGAGGTGGGAGAGGAGGGTGGCAAGAGGAGATGGGGAGAAACTGTCCCATGTGGAAGAGGCAGGGGGTGGGGGCGGTTGCAAGGGAGGGGGAGAATAAGGAAGGCTAAAAAGGCAAAACCACATTCACATTGAATTTGGTTCAGGGAGAAAATGACATACATATTGAATGGGATGTCTCAACCTGCGGCGGGATGGGGGGAGGGGGGATGATGGATGGGGGGGCATCCTTGGGGGGAGGGGAGGTTGGAGGTGCCCACTACAGAAGAGGGATGGGATCGTGTGGGGAGTGGACCGGGTGGGGGGTGGGATGAGTGGGAGGGAATTGTAGGCAGCCTTGTACAGTATATCTACTATGATGATGTTTTGTATAGCTAGACATGTACAACATATACCGAATTACTTGTCTCCCAGGAGGGAATGGGTGGCAAGGGAGGAGGGAAGTGGATCTGAAATTCGAGGTCGTAACATTAAATGTTTCAAATATGTATAAATACTATTATTAATACTCTTTTGCTTGTAATGGGGAGGTGAGATGTGCAGGCATTGGGACGCAGGGACTCACCTTCCTCTAATGGAAAAGTTGGTGGGGGTATGGGAGAAGGTATGGGAGGGAGTGGATTGGAGGAGGTGATATTTTGTGGGACTGCTGTTCTGGGAGGTTGGGTGGGGGAGTAATAGGGGGAGGGTGATTGTAGCTCAGGATCTGGCGGAGGTGAATGATGTAAAACAGAAGTTGATAAAGCATTTGTTTAATAAAAAAAAAAGAAGGGAGCAGAGGGGGGCAGCTAGGTGGCACGGTGAATAGAGCACCAGACCTGGAGTCAGGAGGATCTGAGGTCAAATCCAACCTCAGACACTTAACACTTACTAGCCGTGTGACCTTGGGCAAGTCACAACCTCAATTGCCCTGCTTTCTGCCCTGTACAAAAAAACCCCTAAAAAAAACAAAAAAAGAAGGGAGCAGGGAGACACAAAGAGAGGACACAATATGAGGAAATATAAAATTAAACTGTGAAGGTGAATAGGATGAACTCACCTATAAAACAAAGGAGAGCAGCATAATGGATGAAAAGGAGAACCCAACACTATATTGTTCATAAGAAACACACTTAAAACACTAAGATTCGCACTAAGATTAAAATGAAGAGCAAAATTTGTTATACCTCAGATGATCTCTAAAAAAAAGCAGGAGTAGCAATTGTGATCTCAGATAAAGGAAAAAAATAAAAATGGACTGAGCCAAACAGATAAGCACAGAAATTAGATCATGCTTAAAGTCAGCATAGATAACAAGATAATATCAATATTTAATACACATATATACACCAAATGACATAAGATCTAAGTAGTTAAAGGAAAAGCCAGTGAAGGGAGAAATAAATAGTAAAACTGCAATAGGGACCTCAAAGCTCCTTTGTCAGTGCAGTGGATAGAGCACTGGGTCTGGAGTCAAGAGGATCCGAATTCAAATCCAGCCTAAGACACTTGCCAGCTGTGTAATCCTGGGCAAGTCACTTAACCTCAATTTCTTCATTTGTATCATAAGGATAATAAAAGCACCTACCTCCCAGGGCTGTTGTGAAGATAAAGTGAGATATTTGTGAAATGATTTGCAAATTTTAAAGAGCTATAAAAATGCTAGCTATTGGTGCTACAATGGATACAGCACCAGGCCTGGAATCAGGAAGACCTGAGTTCAAATATAGTCTCAGATACCTACTAACTGTGTGTCCTGGGCAAGTCACTTTACCCTGTTTGCCTCAGTTTCTTCATCTGTAAAATGAGCTGGAGGAGGAAATGGCAAACCACTCCAATATCTCTGCCAAGAAAACCCCAAATGGTGTCATGAAGAGTCAAACATGATTAACCAACAACATTGTGATCATAATTATCATGATCTGTAAAACTTCCAGGCTTATATCATTTCCTAGACAAGTGTTCTGGATCAGAGAAGTAACAGGTCTGCTGCTCTTAACCCTTGTTAGACTACATCTACAGTATTGCGTTTGTTTCTGAGTGTCATATTATTGGAAGGATATTGATAAGTCATGTAGCATTAGAGAATGACTGGGATTTTTAAGAGCCTCAAATATAAGGATCAGTTGAAGAAACCAGGATGAATAGAGTATGTTTTAGTGTGAAAGATAGAAATGGAGGTTGGGGTAATGAAAGCTGTCTTCAAACATGTGATGATGATAGAGAAGAGATGTTTGACTCATTCTGCTTAGTGGCAGAGGGAAGAAGTAGGAACAAAAAGTGGAAGTCACAGAAACAATTTAAGTAGCACAGGAAGAAAAATACTCTAACGATTAAAATGCTCCATAAACGGAATGGGATGTGTTCATTCCTTTTCTCACTAGGACCCCTGAAGCAAAATCTTGCACGACTACTTTTTAGGAATTCTGTAGAAGGGTATTCTTGTTTGCCGTTCTGATTCTGGGACCTACTCTAAGGGAATGTGTAAAATGTGCTTGTGCTTAATGGCCTTGGTCATCAACAACATTTTTTTGGCCAAAATGGAAATTGAGAAAAGAAGATACAGAACCATTCCTGTTTGAATATGACATGCCATTCTAGTCAGCCATTTTTTTCCCTTGCTCAATCTGATACTGTTTTTATATAAGAAGGGCTGGATGTTTGTCATCCAGTGTTAGGCCTGCCACTCTCTTTGAGCTTTAGATTGATAAGTTTCTGTCCTCCTGCTAAAGTGCTTTTCTGTCAAGCAACAATTATACACAGACTGGGCATTGTGATGGGCCCAAGAACACAGTGTTGTTATTGCAAACATGATGTAAGCAGGAAAAATGCATTTGTAGCCATTTTTCATTAAAGGTCACAGTGACAACAGGCCCAAGCAATATTGTTCTTAAAGATATCATCAGACACAAAAGCCTCATACATAGTAGGTGCTCAAATAAAGATATGTTGAACAATCCATATGACTTCCTGACATTTATACAGCCCTTTCTGGTTTACTAAGTACAAGCAATGTAGAGAAATTTTGTTGAAAGATCCCACAGCTAGTAAGTGGTAGAGCCAAGACTCAAAGCCACTCAAAGCCAAAGACTTTAAGTCTAGTGCCTTTTACATTATGCCACTCCAAAGGAAGGATAAATAAATATTTCTCTAGGACTTCAAAATTTGCAAAGTATTTTGCATATATTAGCTCATTTGAGTCTTAGAACAACCCTGAGAGGTAAGATACTACAGACACTGTAATACTCATGTTACCAATAAGGAAATAGGCTCAGAGGGATTAATTTCCTTGTTTTGGGTCACATAATTACTGAGTATTTGAGGGGTATGTTTTGAACTCAAGGCCTTCCTCACTCCAAGTCCAGTCCTCTATCCATGGTGCTATTTTGGTGAAAGGGAAAGATGAAGTTATTTACTTTTAGAGGCTGAACACCTGAGTGTGGTCAATATTATATGGTAGTCTAGAGCCATCATTCTGTATAGCATCATATCTCTCTTTTCATTCTCACTATTTCAACTTTAGTTTTATCACTAAAGTTTAAATAAAACTGAAAGAATCAGTTTATACTAGTTATAAGAATGTACTATTATAGGCTAAAACTAAAAGGGATATGAGAAGTTTAAGTTCTCTTTGAGTTTTAAATCTATGATCCCATCATGTAATTTAATCCATTTTTTTCTTTTTAGAGGGCAATTGGGGTTAAGTAACTTGCCCAAGGTCACACAGCTAGGTTTTTTGTTTGTTTGTTTGTTTGTGTTAAGTGTCTGAGGTCGGATCTGAACTCAGGTCCTTCTGACTCCAGGGCCGGGACTCTACTCACTGTGCCACCTAGCTGCCCCAATTTAATCCAATTTTATAGATGAGGAAACTGAAGACTAGAGTGTTTAAGTGACTTGCCCAAGATCACACAACTAGTAAAAAATTACTAAGTTATCCCCCAGGAGTTCAAGGATGCATCCATTGTCCATCTCTATAAAGGTAAAAGAAATAGATTGTCCTGTGACAGTCACAGGGAGGTCTCTCTCTTAGTCACTGCTGGCAAGATTCTTGCCTGAGTCCTTCTTAACAGGCTGATCCTTCACCTGGAAGATGTTCATATACCTGAGAGTCAGTGTGGCTTCAGAAAGGGTCGAGGAATGGTTGATATGGTGTGTGCTGCCCGACAACTCCAGGAGAAATGTCAGGAGCAGAACAGAGGCCTGTACACATTTGTTGATCTGACCAAGTCCTTTGATACTGTTAGGCATGAGGGATAATGGAAAATTATGTCAAAATTTGGTTGCCCAGAGAAGTTCAACAGCATTTGTCAATTTCACGACAGCATGCTTGCCCAGGTTCTAGATAATGGACAATGCTCTTGTGCCTTCCCAGTCACCAGTGGAGTGAAACAAGTGTCTGTGCTTGCTCCCAAGCTTTTTAACATGATGTTTTCAGCCATGTTGTCAAATGCTTTCAACGAGGATGAACACGGCGTCAAGGTCAGCTACCACACTGATGGTAAATTCTTCAATTTGAAAAGGCTAAGCCAAAACCAAAGTGGAGGGAGTGTTGGTGCAGGATTTTCTGTTTGCAGATGATTGTGCACTCAATACAGCCTTTGAAGCTGAGATGGATCAGTTCTCTGCTGCGTGTGCTAATTTTGGCTTAACAATTAACACTAAGAAAACACAAGTGCTCCATCAGCCATCACCACACCATCCATATGTGGAACCATTGGTTACAGCAAATGGAAAAGTTGTGAATGCTGTGGATAAGTTCACTTACCTTGGCAGTGTATTTTCCAGGTATGTACACATTTAAAATGACGTTGACTCACACATTGCCAGAACTAGGTCAATGTTTGGGAGGCTCTGAAGGAAAGTATGGGAGAGAAGAGGTATTAGACTGACCATGAAACTGAAGGTCTACAGAGCCGTTGTTGTATGCCTGTGAAGTCTGGACAGTCTACCAGTGCCATGCCAGGAAACTGAGTCATTTCTATTTGAATTGTCTTAGGAAGATTCTGAAGATCACCTGACAGGATGAGGTACCAGACACTGAGGTCCTTACTTGAACTAAACCGCCAAGCTTCCAAACTCTGCTTCAAAGAACGCAGTTCTGATGAGCTGACCATGTTCGAATGCAAAATATATGCTTGCCAAAAAGACTGTTTTATGGAGAACTCACTCAGGGCAATTTCACATGGTGGTCAGAAGAAGCAATACAAGGACACTCTCAAGGTCTCTCTCAAGAACTTGGGAATTGATTGTGTGACATGGGAGACAGTGGCAGAGGACTGCCCAGCATGGTGTGCCCCCATCATAGAAGGTGCTGTGCTCTATGAGCAAAACAGAATTGAAGCAGCTCAAAGGAAATACAAGATGCATAAATTTGGAGAATCTACCCCAAATGTTCACAGTGACTATTTGTGCCCAACTTGTGGTAGGAGCATTCTGAGCCCATATTGGTCTGTTCAGTCACAGCTGGACACATTGAAATGAATAGCATAGTGATGCCATTTAGGTCCTTTTCAAGAGCGAAGGACAACAACCAACCAAGATAAAGAGTGAAGATTTGAAACCAGGTCCTCTGACCACAAATCCAGCACCCTCTCAGTCACACCAAGCTCCTTCTCCAACTAGCATATTTGCCAGTCATTTAGTATAGGACAGTGACATTCCTGTGTGTATGACTTAATACACAGTTTGACATCTTCTTTGATATTTTTTCCAATCTCTTCAGATATTTCATCCATCTACCCTCTCTCACCTCTCATGGCCTGGAGGCCAAATGTGGCTTTCTAGGTCCTGGGTTGTGGCCTTTCAACTGTGTCCAAACTTCACAGAACAAATCCCCATAATAAAAGGATCTGTTCCGTGAAGTGTAGATTCAGTCAATGGTCTTCACTTGAGGATCTAGAGGGTCACATGTGACCTTGAGGCTGAAGGTTCCTCACCCCTGGTATTTGACCATAGCCTCATTAATTTGGTCCACTATTCAAGTGAGGTAATCATCCACAGATGCCTATAGTGGGAGAATGTAAAGGTATGGCCCTAAATCAACCTGTGTCCCAATATCTGAGAGTCTGAGTTAAAACTAACAGATTAAACAAACAACCCATCCCCCAAAAAACTCTCACCAAACATTTTTTAAATGAATGGCAACACTTTATATTTGTTTAACAGTTACTCATTTTAGAGATAAGGAACCTGGGGCCTGATGAGATTAATTAACTCTCTTCAAATCTAGTGACAGAACTGGGATTAGAATTTAGGTCTTGAGATTCCTAATTGACATGATTACTCTAAAAAGGAAAAAGGTGTGTTTCTTTTGTACTAAGGTAAGGAACAGTTTAGCCTCCTTTGACAGAGATTTTCTTAGCAATTTCACAGACTAACCAATGCTGCATTTAAGATCCCTTGATATAGCCTTTATACTTCTTTCGTCAACAGAGCACCCTAGAGCAATAAAGAATATTAACTTAGCTAGGAAAGATAACACGACTCACCTTATCATGAACATTGAAAATACTTAATCTTTGTTTGGAAGTACTAGGGACAAGTTGGGGAACAGATAGGCATTTTTCCAAGACATTTTAAGAAACAGAAAAATTGCTTTATTCCCCCAATATGGGTCTTATTTAAACTACATAGAAACAGTAGTAATGGAAATCCAGGAACCACTTAATACTTCATAGAAAGCATTGGCAGCTATCATTTTGTGGACAGAGCCAGAGACATCCAATCAGAAATATTACCTGGGGAATAGAAGACACTACCTGACTATCATTTTTTCACTCTATTCCTTTGGCCCTAAAATTCAAATATCCAGGGACTGAATATTGACACATACCACAAGGAAAACAATAATAACACTACCCATTGTTTGGCCTACTAAGCTCCATAGGATATAGTGCGAAACATCAATTAGCTGTGTAAAAACATGTCAGGTGCAACAACATTACAGGGTGCAGTTAGTTCCATAGGAATAATGTTTATTCAATGAATGATATAGTGACAACATTCTCCCTTCTGGCTACCAGTATGTTCCCTTTTCCTGGCTTCTCTCCCCAGAATGTGAGAGTAAATACAGGACAAAGACTCCTAAACTGAGTTCAAATAAAGCTTTCACCTGGGTGCAAGTTTTTCCACCTCCCAGGTATGGCTTCTCTCTTATTCTGCCATCATTCCTCACCCTGCTTCCACTGACTTTAGACTTCCTTTTACTCTTGTTTCTGACATTACTGGCAAGATACTGGTCCTCCCATCTTTCCCTTTCCCTCCAATTCCTTCTTTAGCAGTTCTTTCTCAGTATCAAGTTGCTTTTCTTCAGCTTAGAATGGTTCCTATTCCTTCTGTCTTTTTTTTTTTAAAGCAATTGGGGTTAAGTAACTTGCTCAAGGTTACACAGCTAGTCATTATTTATGCGTGGGTGCTCATTTTCTGAGGCCAGATTTGATCTCGGGTCATCCCAACTCCGAGGCCGGCACTCTTACTCACTGCGCCACCTAGCTGCCCCTTTAGGGCGATTGGGGTTAAGTAACTTGCTCAAGGTTACACGGCCAGGTTGTTTTTTTTTTTTTGTTTGTGTGGATTAAGTGTCTGAGGCCGGCTCAGAACTCAGGTCCTTCTGACTCCAGGGCCGGCGCTCTATATTCGCTGCACCACCTAGCCGCCCCCCTTCTATGTCTTTCAGATTCGACCTCTTACTCCTATAGCAGTTGAGACCCACCGTTTCAGAAGTGCTGAAGGAGTCATAAGTGAAAAAAAAGTTTAAGTCCTACATAGAATATCCCCTAATGTTTCACCTTCATCTGTTCTTGTAACTTGTCCAATTACCATTGAGTGCTGCTGAAGAATGCTCCTAAGGTCCATATAAAGTTACCTAAAGTTAAACAATAAAGCAGCCCGGATCCTTACTCTTTGGTGTGTACGAGATGTTACTTTCAATTTTTCCCAGCTTAGCTCTTAGGCTGGGTAACTAACAACTTCTTTCCTCCAATGGCATAGAATTTCATGTAATTCCAGAATGATAACCATAAGCATATCTGAACCACTCCTCTGAGCCTTCTCTGGACAAGGGGCATTGCTCTGATCTGGAATGTGTATGTTGGGTGAGTGAGTGAAGGGATGGACTGGAAGGGGGGATAGATCTGCATTCAGGAGTCAAATACTCCAGCAACCTAGATCCAAAGGAGAGTCCTGGCCTAAAATGACAACATTCTTGCAATTTGAGTCCTTTATCTGACCCTTCCCACCACTGGCTCTCTCCATAAGTTATTTGCCATCTAGTTTCTGTCTCAGAAAGTACTGGTGATGTCTAAGTTGTTCCAAGATGAACTTTGACCATCTCATATCTTGTTCCCTAAAGATGCTGATCCCCAAGCTTCCAAATAAGTGTCAAAAGTTACCATACCGGGTGGTGCAATGAGTAGAGCACTGGCCCTGGAGTCAAGAGGATCTGAATTCAAAGCCAGCCTCAGACACTTAACACAAAACTAGCCGTGTGACCTTGGGCAAGTCACTTAACCCCAATTGCCCTCCAAAAAGCAAAAAAAAAACTTACCATACCTTTTTCCATAAGCTAAGGTCTGCCAACTGAGTTCAAGCAGGACAAGCCCATCAACAGGATGGCCACACGCTGATAAAATTTCAGCTGTTGCAACTCACAAATGCCATCTACTAAGGCATAAAGAAGTTACCATCTACCCTGAGTAATGGGGTGTACCCATACTGACTAATGCATGAATCCTTCTTCTATTCAAGTAAATACCAGACTAAAAAGAAAGTAGACAGGGCCCAGGCCAGACAGTATGGCAGCAAAGGTCATCATCATGTCTCTAATCATCACTGGCCAAGACAGATGGGAGAACCCAATATGAAATCAGGGTCATTGGCAGCAGTTGAGAGAGAGAGACTGCTTAACTGGTAAAACTGTCATGATGGCAGTGTGGCCTAGGGGTGGCCAGATGATGACATTTCATAACGGGCTGTTTGTGCTCCTTTCTGGGCCACCTTTCCAAGCTTTTCCCAGCCATGTTCCACAGTACAAGTCCAACAGGAAGAAAAAATGATGCTCTCAAGAGACTCAGCTAGGGTATACTAAAATGGATGCCAACTCGTTCTAGCCACTATATTATCCTTAAAAGGGGTCAACTAAGAAAGTACTAGAAAATATGAGGATCCATATTAGTATGGGGAAAGGCATCTGATTGCTGCCAAATTCCCCTTCGGAATTAAGTAATCCAGCTGCCACTGTGACCATGCTGATGCATCAATATGAAAATTGAACCTGAATTAAATTACTTTAACAAAAGAGTGTACTGAGAAACCTCTAGGTAGATGTGAGAGTTTCACCAGGTAAGAGAAAATAGGAAAGCTTGATTTCTAAGCATTTGGATTCCAATTGCCATTCCCAAAGAATTCTTTTCCTTTCATAAAGATAGACATGTAGAGTTTTACATAAAAACAGCTTAGGTAATTGTTTCAGGATTTACTTACCTCCAGTGCCACCTCTTTAAGCTTGGCCAAGTAGAAGAAACACTTACTCAAAGATAGAAGACCTGGATTTTGGTTCCAGTTTTACCATCTCCTAGCTGAGTGACCTTAAGCAAGTCACTTCCTTTATATGAGCTTCATTTTCCTCCTCTCTTCACTGGAGTTGAACTAGATGACCTCTAAAGTCCCTTCCAGTTCTGATACTGTGATTGTGAGACCAGGCACACAATACCCCCAGCCAGAAACCCATACTGCTCAGAGCTCCCAGACACTTGTATATATATATATATATATATATATATATATATATATATATATATATATATATATTCACCCCATCATCCTCTGCTTAATATTAGTTATTTGTGCCCCTTCCTTATTTCAACTACTAGGTTGTTATTCCATGACATTAGGGGCTAGATTGGAAATCTCTGCATTCTATTTTTGTTCTGGTGTTCTAGACTTGGGATTTTCCCCATTTGGAGACTCTGTCCCAGAGGGAGGTAGAGAAGTGGACATTTATTCTCAGGGTGGTTTTATTGATATCACGTTCAATTTAATTAGAGAGGGGGAGATTAGACCTCTAATTTCGTCAGTGGAGAGAACTCTTGGTGAATAACTTCCTCTATCCATGTACATCTTACCCTTTTCTTCAACTAAGACTTAGAGAATTGTCTGGGAGTACTGAAAGATTAAGTGATTTGCATCAGGTTCCATAGCCAGTTTGCAGCACAGGCAAGAGCTGAGCCTGGTTCTTCCAGATTCCAAGATCAGCTCTCTTTCCTCTAGGTCAAGTTACCTCTCATTCAAATTTTATATTTATTTTGAAAGAATAAATTGCCTACAGTCATTCAGTTTTGTATGCTGGAAGATAGCTGCTTAGAGATATTTCAGCTAATCTAAAATGGAAATTTGTTGTAAAGGGAAAATAAAATTCGTATTAGTCACATCTATCCAGAACTCATCTCATCTATAACCTAAAGTCTTTGAGTTGTCTGGGGCACAAAACCACTAAGTGATTTGCCCAAAGTCATATAGCTAGTACATGTCTCCCAAAGGTCAACCCTCTGGCTCTACCACACTCTGCCCCTTGTCCTGGGTACATAGTGCCTACATAAGCAAATGGTCATTAATTGGCTGCTTGATTAAGAAACTTATTAAGCCAAATCCCAAAATGATAAAACTTACACTACCCTTTCATGCTATTAATTCTTGAAATGAAACTGTAGGCAGAGGGAATTTGGATTGAATTTCAAGCTCTGTGTTTGCAGCTCAGTAGGAGAAATAGTGCCTAAAAAAACCCTTTGAAAAACAAACAAAATGAGTTTTAAAAAACCCAGCTTTTTGTGTTTTAATTAATGTTTTAATTTTCACAACTACCAGTGAAGGAGAAAATAGAACTCACGCTAATGAAAGCAAATGGGTAAATTTCAATACAAGACAAAACATTCATAACTTTGGCCTTAATTCATTCCAAAAGACTATAATTAGTTAATTCCTCCTAATCTCTGTGGAACAAAGCATCTGTGCTACAATGACACTGGTTCTATATGATTCTCTGCTTTCCCTCTGGGTGATACTGTCTTGGAGAGATCCTATATCTCATTTATAGATAAACCTCTTGGTCCATGTCTCAATCTGTCCAACTTCAACCCAACCATTTGCATTATTCTCCCTGCCCTGCAAAAAGTCCTTCACATACCCTCTACAAAGGGTGTTGGCATCTTCTCCGAAGACATTATCTATTCTATGAAGCATACTGTCTATTCTGTGACAATGAGCTGCCCACCTCATTTCTCTGATCATTAAGTTTTTTTTTTTTTTGCTTTTTTTTTGGAGGGCAATTGGGGTTAAGTGACTTGCCCAAGGTCACATGGCTAGTATTTGTGTTAAGTGTCTGAGGCTGGATTTGAACTCGGGTCCTCCTGACTCCAGGGCCAGTGCTCTATTCACTGGGCCACCTAGCCGCCCCCGGATCATTAAGTTTTAAATATCTTTTAAGCCATCAAAGCATCTCACTTCTTGCTACCAAAGTGTACCAGGTATAGTCTACTATGACCTGTACCACATCTCTCCATCACCTCTGTAATATAATCATAACAATAATACTGATGGCAATATAATAAAATAATAATTATTTATATAGTGACTGTTGTGTTCAGGGCACTAAGTACTTTAAAAATAATAAATATGGTCTCATTTGATCTTCACAACAACTCTGGGAGGTAGGCATTATTATTATCCTTATTTTATAGTTGAGGAAACTGAGACAAACAGAAGTTTCCCAGGGTCATACAACTAGTAAGTGTCTGATGCCAAATTTAGACTGAGGTTTTTCCTTACTCCAGACCCAGCACTTTATCCACTGTACCACCAAGCTGCCTCCTCCTGTTATTTCTTCAGAGATCATGGAATGACATGATTTGTAGCTACATGCCAGAGGACACTGGTGATGAAAAAGAAAAAATGAGAATTTGGGGTCAAAATTTTTGGCTTGGGACAAGTGAAACCATGATGCTGTTTCCCTTAGCAAATGAATTCCTGATGTTTTGGGTCATTAATTTCTACTATAAAACACAAACCAAAATAGGTATTTTTTCTTCTAGTTACCACTGGAGCAGAAATTGTGTCTGTTGGGTAATAAAGGGGTGCTCAACAGAAAACAATCACAAAGACTTAGGGAAGGTGGAAAGGTAAAAGGAATCAGTGGAAGTATAATTATGATGGGGCAGAGGGAAGATAAAGATCAACAACTAAGCCCCAAGGTAAGACATTTTGTCAGATAGTCTATAGGTAACACACAAATACATATATGTATGTATGTGTATCATATACATATATACATACGTGTGTGTGTTGTTGGTCTTCTCTGGTGACACAGTGCTTCCCACAGCTGCAGTCAACAAGTAATTATTAAGTATTTACTATTTGCTAAGTGCTGGGGACACAAGCAGAAGCAAAAGGAAAGGCCCTGCCCTCAATGAGCTTACATTCTGGGGGGGGAGGGGTAGACAATACATGAATGGGAACCTGAAAAAGGAGTGGGGAGAAAGGTATCTAGCTAGGCAAAACCATGGATGCAAAGTCTGGAAAATGAGAGACAGCTGGTCTGGGGCCCAAGAACACACCAGTTGGGAGAAGGGGCCACAGGGGCAGTATCAGGAGGCAGTCGAGGTAAAGGGGCTAAATCTAGAGAATGAAGGATGATTAGTCTGGGGTTCTTCCACAGAAGTGTTAAATGTGACCCTTGGGCCACATGCAGCCTGTAATAGTCCTGAGTATGGCCCAGACTGAATGAAAATATCATTAGGAAATATTTAACAAAGTCAATAAAAATATAGTAAAACATAGAGAATAGGGGCGGCTAGGTGGCGCAGTGAATAGAGCGCCGGCCCTGGAATCAGAAGGCCCTGAGTTCGGAGCCGGCCTCTGACAGTTAATCCATACGAACAAAAAAACCTAGCCGTGTAACCTTGGGCAAGTTACTTAACCCCAATTGCCCTAAAGGGGCGGCTAGGTGGCGCAGTGAGTAAGAGCGCCGGCCTCGGAGTTTGGATGACCCGAGATCAGATCCGGCCTCAGAAAATGAGCACCCACACATAAATAATGACTAGCCGTGTAACCTTGAGCAAGTTACTTAACCCCAATTGCTTTAAAAAAAAACATAGAGAATATTAATATGTGGTTTTCTAAATCAATGTGTGACCAACAGGGATACTTATATACTGTCTAGTGGGCCCCTATTGGAGTTTGACCCCACTTCTGTTCCAAACCATGTTCTTCATGCTGCTGTTCCACAAACCACCATTTTAAGTTAGTCTTTACCTCCAGACATTGGAAAAGCTGGAAGAAATCACCTCTACTTTTAAGGCAACATGGCGAGCACAGCATTCTCTGAAAGCACAGACTTGTTGCAAGGATTTAAACCAAGAAAAATGATAATGAGGAAGCAGAGAGAAATTCTAACCTAATCAAAGGCAGAAAGGAAGAAAAATGGGATACAAGAACAAAAGGCACATAAGATTTGGAGCTAAGTAAGAGGTATGAAGCTTGTTTAATAGAGGGTGGGGAGCCCACTCTTTAGAGAAGAAAAGCAGCCTCTTGCAGTATAAGGAATTATGTCCTCCACAGGCACCTGGTTGTCTTGGTGACAGAAGGGATAGAGTATTGAACTTGGGGTCAGGAACTTAAATTTCAGTTCTGCCTTAGATACTTATTAGTTGTACAACTCCTGGCAAGTTATTTAATCTCTCTGTGCCTCAGTTTCCTCAACTTCAAAATGTGATTAATACCCCACTACCTCCTGAAATCTGTTGACCACATATTTCTGGTGACTCAGGAAGGAACAAATACTATCACTAGAAGAAATGTAGAAAGCTTTGCTAAGAGTCAAGTGGATAAGACTATACTTCAAGACTCAATAAAAACATATTCCTCAGTCTGTGAATCTGGTTGTGAATATTTTAACTTGAAAACAGAAGAGAAAGAAGAAAATCCAAGCTACACACCCCAGAGTAGCAGGAAAGATAGCATAAGACAATGAAAAATTAATTTAAGACAAAATTCTAGGAGCCATAAATTTAAAAAAATAATAACGCCCAACAAAAAACCCATGGCCTTGGATAGGTATATACAAATATATAAAAAATATAAGGATGAGCTAGAGCTCCTAATCTAAGGGGGGTGGGTGAGGGGGTATATGACCTCATGGCTATCACTGAAATTGAACATGATGGGACTCCCAGTAGGAGTATGGTTCAAGGAAACTATGTCTTATTCAAAAAGAACCAAATAGCATTGTATATTCTGTTATTATCATATGAGAAATTCTGAGAAATATGGTGGGAAGATGTGAGTTTGGGTGAATTGGATAAACCAAAGTAATATTATCACAGGATATAGCAAACTATTTGGAAACAAGGATGAATTAAACCAATGTGGGGGTGGGCAGGAAAGGGAGAAGCCTGGCCCAAATGTCATATTTTAGTCTTAGTCAAGTAATTACATAAACCCAAGGTCTCTGAAAAAAAATACAGGCCATTAGATAGATTTGTGATGTGACTTAAGTATTTCCATCCTTATAATAAGTGGCAGAAACAAGAGTAACTTCTACTTTCAATTTATTCTGATCAACAAGAAAGTTCTGACTGCTAAAGTCAGAGTGATGGGAACCCTGAAGGCAAATGACCAATTTATCTTTGAGCTTCTAATAGAGAAGACAAAGCCAAGTAGAATTTGCCATTCCTAGATTTGGAGAGAGTAAATCGCAGAGTTCAAAGAATAGAGAGATAGGATTAATAGCCCAATAACCTAAGGGGCAAGTTGGCCCCAGAGGAATGGGAAACCCTTGAAAAGGAATTTTCAAGACCAATAGAAGTGAAAAGGAGGGAGAGAGTGAGACAATAAGACCCACCTAAAGAGATTGGTGTGGCCAAACGAGAATAATTGCCTAGGCCTGACTGTAGCCCTACTTACAAAGGTAGAAGCAGAGACAGATAACTAAGACATTCAAATATAGTGTAGTCCTGTAATATTCTTAGGAGTACTCAAACCCTGACAGAGTGGAGGCTATCAGGAAACACAAAATAATACGCACAAAAAATTGAGCAAAGGCGAGAGTGGAAGGGAGAAGATCACTCTTTACGGAGCTTGTGGATATATCATAAAAGTGAGAAAGCTAAACTTTTTAACTCTTATTTTTTTGTCTCCTCCTCTCCAAAGGATAAAGCTATTTGGACTTGATACAGAAGATAAATGAGGTAATAAGAGATGACCCAGCTCTATTCAGTGAGCTGGGGTCACCGGGTCCAAAAGATACCCTAGGATCCTTGATGGTCTGACAAATGAATACTGATCTACTGTCATCTGGGAAAGATGGTTGAGCATGAAAGCCTGGAGAAGAGCAAATGCTACCCTGATTTTTGACATAAGAAAAAGGATTTATTCTGCAAACTATAGGCCTGGAGATTTGGATCCTATTCCTAGTCAAGTTCAATAAGATGTTTTAAAGAAATGATGTGTATTTTAAAAAAGAAACTTAGAAAGCTTTGCTAAGAGTTTTGTGGATGACTATACTTCAAGACCAAATAAAAACATATTCTTCAGTCTGTGAATGTGATCATGGATATTTTAACTTGAAAATGGAGGAGGAAGCAGAAAATGATGACCTAAATCCAATATGACTTGATCAAGAATACATCACGCCAGACTAATCCATTTCCTTTGAAACAGGATGACTATACTAGCAGATGAGGCAAATTCTATTGGTATTTTACACTTTTCTTTCAGAAAAGTAATTGACAAATTCTATGCTACTCTTGTGGACAAGCTTGAGGTGTGAGCTGGGTGGTAAAATGCCATGGGTTTGGGATACACAGTAATTTATAGATTTCAGCTTCAGTAACATATGATAGTTGATTATAGTGTCTGAGGTGGGAGTGGAACTGAGGTCTTCCTTACTCAAAGTCCATCTTTCTATTCACTTTGCCACCTAGTTGCTCCCTAGGCATCTGTTCTTGGTCCAATACTGTTTAATGTTTTTTTTAATGACTTTGACCAAGCCATAGGCAGAAGCTGGCCAAATCTGCAGATGTCAAAGTCAGGAAGGACAACCAATACACTGGATGACAGGTGGAGTCCAAGAATATTTCTATAGGCTACAACTTAGGTTCAGTCTAGTACAGTTAAGTTTAAGAGGTGTTAAAGTCATTCTGCACTTTGGTTAAAAAGTCATCTCCACAAATAAAGGATGATGGAAGCAAAGCCAGAGTATGTGTTTTGGGACAATGTGCACAGTCATGTGGAGACAAGAGATTAATTAGGAAGCTTTTGAAGTAGTCCAGGCTGAGAGGTAATAAGGGAGATAGGGAGGGACAAGCATTTATTAAGTGCCTGCTGTGTGCCAGACACTATCGAGTGCTTTGCAAATATCACAGGGCCAACAAAAGTATTGGTCATAGGAGTGGTGAAGGCAGGGACTTGAGAAAATAGTGTGCGGGTAGCACTGAAAAAAATTGGCAATTTGTTGAATATATGGGTGAGGGAGATTGAGTTTATGGCTGTGAACTTGAATGACTAGAAGAATGGTAGTATCTTTTTTTTCCAAATGCTTTATTAACTTCTGGTTTATATCATTCATTTCTATCAGATTTTGAGTTACAATTTTTTCCCCATTTTCCCCCTACTCACCACCCCAGAATAACAGATCCACAGGATATCCCCTCATCCACTCTGCTCTCTCCCATCTCTTTTCCCATATCCCCTTCGACTTTTCCAGTAGGGTGAGGTGAATCCCCATACCCCATTGCCTGCACATCTTATCTCCCAAGTATATGCACAATAGTATTAATCATACTATTTATATATTTTTAATTTGATTTTAAAAGGAAGATAAGCAACTCAGTATATGCTGTACATGTGTAGCTATGCAAAACATTACCCTAGTAGATATATTGTAAAAGACTGACTATATTTCCCTCCCTCACATCCCACCTCCCACCTGGTCCACTCCCCACCTTGATCCTATCCTTTTTCAAAAGTGGGTGCTTCCAACTTCCCTCCCCCCCAGCCTGCCCTCCCCTCCACCACCTTCCCCCATCCCCCTTCCCCCCATGCTCCTGTAGAGTGGGACACCCTATTTAGTATGCATGTCATTCTCTCCCTGGTCCAAATTCAATGAGAATAAGCTTTTGCCTCTTTGCCTTCCTGTTCCTTCCCTCCCCTGCCTCCTCTACACAAGACAGTTCATCCCATTGTCTCTCCCCATTCCCCCTCATGACATTCCTCTCTCACCTCTTAACCTCACCTTTTCAGTATCATCCCTTCCTATTAAATTTAACCTGTGCCCTCTATCTATGTATACCTGAAAACATATATATACATATATATATACATATATATATATATACACACATTCACATATGTATTCATATGCCCATGTACCCTTCTTCAACTATTTTCATACTGAGAAAAGTTTCATCAGTTACAGTCATCGTTTTTTTTTTTCCTGTAGGAATGTAAATAGTTCAACTTTGATAAGTAACATAGTGATTTCTGTTCCCTGTTTACCTTCTCAAGCATCACTTGCTTCTTGTATCTGCATGTCAAATTTTCTATTCAACTCTGGTTTTTTCCTCAAGAATGCTTGAAAGTCCTCTATTCCACTGAATGACCATATTTTCCCCTGAAACATGATACTCAGTTTTTCTGGGTAGGTGATTCTTGGTTTTAATCCCAGCTCCTTTGCTGTCTGGAATATCATATCCTGAAGAGTCCTTAGCCAACTGGGGTGCAGCGCGACAGCCTGGGAGTGGCAGGAGGGTCCCTGGCCTATCAGTAACAGGCTACAGGAGGAACCCGGAAGGCCAAAAGGACCGTCAGCAAAACAATCTTAAGTGTCGACGTGGCAGTAGAGAGACTTCCTGGTTAGGAGACTTCCTGGTCATGCCCTTTGATGCCTCAGTATAGAAGCTGCCAGATCCTGTGCTATCCTGATTGTGTTTCCACAATATTGAAATTGTTTCTTCCTGGCTGCTTATAATATTCTCTCCTTGATCTGGGAATTCTGGAACCTGGCTACAATATTCCTAGGAATTTTATTTTTGGGATCTTTTCCAGGAGGTGATCAGTGGATTCTTTCAACCTCTATTTTACCTTCTGGGTCTAAAACATCAGGGCAATTTTCCTTGAGAATTTCTTGAAGGATGATTTCTAGATTCTTTCTTTGATCATGGTTTTCAGGTAGTCCAATAATTTTTAGATTATCTCTCCTGGATCTATTTTCTAGGTCAGTGGTTTTTCCCATGAGATATTTCACACTGCTTTCTATCCTTTCATTTGTTTGGATCTGCTTAATAGCATCTTGATTTCTCATAAAGTCACTAGCTTCCATTTGCTCCAGTCTAATTCTGAAGGAGTGAATCTCCTCAGTGAGCTTTTGAGATTCTTTTTCCATCTGGCAAATTCGGCTTTTTAAGGCATTCTTCTCCTCATTGCCTTTTTGAGCCTCTTTTGCCATTTGAGTTAGTCTATTTTTTACGGTGTTATTTTCCTCAGTCAGGCTGTTGACTCTCATTTCATACTTTTCTTGCATCTTTCTCATTTCTTTTCCCAATTTTTCCCCCACTTCTCTTATCTGCCTCTTAAGGTCCTCTGTGGCCTGTAACCAGCTCATATTTAAATTTGGGGCTTTTGATGCAGGATTTCTGACCTCCCAGTCCTCCTCCTGTCCCATGCTTTGATCCTTTTTGTCCCCAAAATAGGAGTCTAATGTTGAATTTTTCTGTTTATTTTGTTTCCTTTGCGTAGGCATGTTGCCCCTCAATTACTTGACTTTTGGGCTTGTTGCCACAGTAGGACTCTGCCACCAGCCAGGGGAGCTTCTGTCCCAAACATTGGGGTTTTCTCAACTGCCAGAGGTATTAGTTGGGTGGCCTCTCTGAAGCCTCCACCCACTCTGGCAAGCTGGTCATACACCCCAAGACTTCCACCTCAGACCTTGATCCAGATCCAAGGAGGGTAAAGCAAGAGCAATTACTCCCCCAATGTTCCCCCTACAGATCGCAGGCCAGGAGCTGAAGCTGCAATGTGGCAATGTGGTGCAAGCTGAAGCTGTTCCTCAGTAGCTTCTCGCCCCCAGGGGGAGAAGCTGACACACTCTCTCAACCAGTCCCAAAGTCCATAGGGCACTGACCTCTCACTTTGTCCTAGGCATCTATGTGTTGATAATTCTGGAAACACCACAGCTACTGGTGTTCTGGGGTCCTCCAGCTGGCTGCTGGTCCAGCCACCCTGGGGCTAAAACTGTGACTCACTCGGTCCTGGGCTTGGCTCCCAGAGTCCTGCACTGGCCACTCCCTGCCAGGCTGCTGGGCTGTGCTCAGTGGGAGGTTAGCTTTTCTGTGTCATTTTGTGGGTTCTGGAACTCCAGGGGTTGTTCTGAGTCCCCCTTTTGCATAATTTTGAAGTGGTGTGGGCTGGAGTTCTGTGGAAGTGCTGTTTCTACTCCGCCATCTTGACTCCACCCCCGATGGTAGTATCTTTGATAGGCATAGAGAAGCTTAGACAAAGGGTTAGTTTGGCAGGGAGTTAAGATAATGAAATCTGTTTGGTATATGGTAGATTTGTGATGCCTATGGGACATCCAAGTAGGTAAGTGGAGTTGGAACTCAACAGAAAGTGGAGGGATGGATATGTAGATGGAGGCATTATCTGCTATGAGATGATGAGGGAGACCCAAGGGAGGTGGAAATCAGAGAGAAAAAGAGGGCACTGGACAGGACACTTACAATTAGATAATGATCCAGGAAAGATGGCTGAAGATAAGAGTATCACGATCCAAGAATAAAGAGTATATGTGTGGGGAAGGGTGGGGGGGGAGGGGATATAGAGGTCAGGGAACCATAAAATGTTAAGGTTTGAGGTTTAAGGTTTAGGGGTGCGCAAGAGCCCAATATACCAATACACTGGGTCCTGTCCAATGAATTTGACTAAAGTCTTCTCTCAGCCAAAAGCAAAGTAAAGCAAAGTCTATAAGAGATTTGCCATAATGGGTAGACTCTTAAGGAGCCTAGGTATCTATGACACTTGTATTGGACGAGTGGGCCAGAATCATCTGACACAGAGTGAGTCTGCCCTAGATAATTATCAACCCCCTCACTGAGGCAAGATGGAGCTTATTTACAGAAAGATTGTGGGAGGAATCTAGGGGTGGTCTAGAGGAGGAGTCTTGAGGAGGAGTCAAATGAGGTCAGACTTTAGTAATGAGAGATTAAGGGTGGAAAATAGCTGGAGGCTACCTGGAGATGATAGATAATAGAGGACTGGGCTAGTTTAAGGGCAACAGATTTGGGTATAGATATTTTGGGAGGATCTGGGGGCGGGTAGCTGTGTCCAGCCCTCCATTATCCAATGGAGGGCTAGGCTAATAACAGAGATTTGAGCTATAATGAAAGGCTTATAGCCTCAGGCAAATGCCTCATGTGGGAAGATTCAAGGAGAGCTCCAGGGGGTTCCCAGAGCTCTAGGGGGTTCCCAGAGCTTATACCTCATCAGGAAGACAGTGTCAAATGCTGCAGAGAAGTCAAAAAGGATCATCTTCCAGAGGAAACAATGTCCTAAGCCACTGGTCCTATCATATCATAGGGGCAGCTAGATCATGTAGTGGGTAGAACATGGGCCTGGAGTCAGGGAGATATGAGTTTAAATCTGGCTTCAGATACTAGCTGCACAGCCCTGGGCAAATCACTTAACTTCTGTTTGCCTCAGTTTTCTCATCTGAAAAATGGGGATAATAATAGTACCTACCTCCCAAGATTGTTGTGAGAACCAAACAAAACAATAATTGTAAAGTGTTTAAGCACATTGCCTGAAACGGAGTAAGCTCTCATGTTAGTTCCTATTATTGTCATCTAGACTGTTTGCAGTTCTGGGTGCCAAATTTTAGGAAGGCTCTAGACAGCAAGAGAAGTCCCAGAAGAGGTGAACAAGATGAGAGAGGGGGAAAACATGTAGTACCAGGCTCGGCTGAAGAAATTGGGGATGCTTAGCCTTGGGAAGGAGAGTGGGGAAATAGAGCTGTCTTCCATTGTCTGAAGACAGTTCTCCTAGTGAGGAAGGATTGGGCTCTTTCCATTTTGCTCCTAGATTCTTGGGCAGTCAAAGCATAGCAAGGAGAAACTTCCCTTGGTTTAAAGGAAGAGCTTCCTGGGAATTAGAGCCATCTGATGGTAGCATGTGCTTGCTGATGTTAAAGAAGAGTGATTCTTATTCAGATCAAATGGACTCTTAGACCTCTTGTTAAGTACTTCCCAATTGCATTTCAATCTGATTCCTAAGCTGTACTTAGGAATGTTTGACTCCTCTGATCTAAGTTGTATATATCCTGGTTATATGTCAGCTTTCCCCATTGCCAGGCAGATTCAGAGTCTTCCCCCTTGTGCCCCCCCCCCCCCCCAAAAAAAAAACAACTCACCAAGTTTTAAGATTCTAGTAGCTCCATATAGATTTAGTGTTTAAATTGCTTCACAATATTATTTTTTTCCTGGAATGTTTTAAATCTGTTTCAGACCAATATACCTGATTACTGAGTTCTCATTCCACTGATTTATTTTCATTTCCTTTTTAGAATACATATATTGTAGGATCATTTGCAGCTCAATTTAGAGAGCATTGATTTATAGGATAGTATATATCAATTGCTGTATTTTACTGAGCTGTGCTTTATAGAACTATTTTTAAGAATTTCTCCTTAATTTATATTCCTAAGTGCAGATCTGATCAGATGAAAGCTAGACTTAAGGAAGAAAAACTCACGAACCAATTTAGTGCTGGAATAAGCAATTTTGGTGTACTTGAAGGCATTTGACAAAGTGACTATTTGCATCAAATATGATTTCCGTATAAAGAACATGATATTGAAGGCCCATGAAACATCCAGAATATCCAGAAACTAGGCAAGGTGGGATTGAGTTTTATTTGCCACTTAATATGTGATCTTTGGGAAGTTACTAGGCCTCAGTTCCTTCCTCTGGAAAATGAACAGTTGGCCTAGAAGATTTCTCCAGTTCTTTCTACAGTAGATGATTTAATTCTATGGAATTTATGCAATTAAAGACTTCAATAGATTCATTACAAAAGACAAACATTAAAAAATGGAAGATAGCTGTTTTGAGGAACAATGGTAGCCATGTATGTGACACTATAATTTACAAGTGTCAGTTGATCCTCACAACAGTTCTGTTACTGCAAGGGTTTCTTACTTTGTGTGTGTCCTGGACCCCTATGGCTTTAAACTCCTTCTCAGAATAATGGCTTTGAATATATAAAACCAATTATATTGAAATACAGTTATTAAAATATTTTTTTAAATAACAAGGTCATGGACCCCACTTAAGGATCACTGCTCCAATGAGTAAGGCAAGAAAATTGGGGGGGTGCCTAACTCTTATGCCTAGTGCCATCCATAAACCAAACTGTCTTTCTAGTTCCTGCAAACAAATGTTTGGTTCTGTCTTTCTGGTTCCTGCAAACAAATAATCAAAAGAGAACCATATAGAATCTGACTTTTAAATCCCACCCCCCATTTTCAAGATTACCATAAGGTAAACACTAGTCTACTAATATGGGCCTTAGCCACATATGAAGAGAGGTATAGGTAGATAAAGATATATAAGGCTGGGCCAAGAGAAACTGAGGGAGTATTAAGAGGGTTACAGTAAAAGTGGACAACTGGCCTTTAAAGAACTTCTAACGAAACTTGGCATGGAGAAGAAGGAGGACCTAGATTTTATATAGAAAAAAAAATCCATTCTCATGTTACCAGGGCTATCTGAAGCTTGCTCTCCAACATACTTAGTGATTAGGTTATCCTTGGTACAAAGTTTATCCATCTGGCTCCTTAAGTCCTTTATGGGTTTTCCCTATATATGACAAAGTCCTCAGGATTCTCTTTGTAACTCCTGAAAATCCTGCTCCTGGGTTTGTTTTTTGTTTTTCTTTTGGTTTTGGTTTTGTTTCTTTGGGTTCTTAGTAGGACAACAGGGGTCTAGGAAACCATCTTTTCATTTCTCCCAGATACATGCCCAACACTGGCTACTTCTTTAACTCAGCCAAAACTAAAGCCTCTCTCCTTTCAGTTCAATTTTATAATTTAAATCTCATATCTTGAATCTGCAATCAGTTGTTCCCTGACAATTTCCTTCTTCCAAAACCAAGAACTACAAAGAAGGTCTGATCAAAACTAAACCTTAGAACCTCCCTTGCTCCCCAGCCACCATCCATTTACAGTTGCACAAATCACCCCGGGACGTGTCTGTCTCTTTCATTCTCATTTCATTTCATTCCCATTATTCTTCCCCCTACTCTGGGATAATATGCTGGTCATATCTGAGCTGAGTATATAGCCAAGCTCTTCAAAGAATTCAGACCACTTCCTGGGAGATAGTATGAAACACTAAGGGCAACTTCAACCTCATTTACTACTAAAGAGAGATGAGGACCATCGGCCTGATAAGACCTATTCACCTTTCCATTAAGAAGTTAAAATTATTAGAGGTAAAAAGCTTTTAAGATCAAGTGACTTCTATGAAGAATCTTGACCTTTGTCCTACCCAATTGTTCTAATTAGACATTAGTATGCCACTGGCCCCAAACCTAACCCATTACCCTCAACAAATTCAAAAAATTCAATTCTCTCCCTTTTGCCACTTTGGAACAGGATTACTTCCATGCTAACTACTGATTTGGTCTCCCAGCCATGTTTGAAGGACTGCTGAATGAACCTGGAGTGGAAAGGCCGTTCTTAAGGTCAACTGTGATAAGTCTTGGGCACTCCTTTCCATACCCTCATAGTTAAACTTACAGAAACAAAACAATGCCTGCTATCCTGTTTTCATGTTCTAGGCAGGCTTGTCCATGGGTAAGAGTTTTATCCCCTAACAATCTTTTCACTTTTTTTTAGGAAAGGATAGGAGTCTCTCTCCCCTCCTGGTGAATCTCATGTTGTTCAGGTTTGAACAGACAAGAATATCAGTCTCTTGGGCCATCCTACTGCTAGACAAATGTATCTGGACTTGGAATGGGAATGAGAAGAAATGCTGGAACCACCCATATGATAAACCTCTAAGAAGGGGAGAGAGAACCTGGTTAGGAGTTCTGTCTGAAGATCCCATTCTTGCTCTTGAGAAACACTATCTGGCTCTTCTATTCTGGGATAGGATTTCTGATCCAAATCTTACCTTAAGAATTTCTTTTTCTAACTCTACTTTCTTCTCCTATGTAAAGGAATGGAAAGGTTAGCCCTATATTGTTGTTTTCTTCTATTACTTGCAAGCTCCACTAGCTTCTGAGGAAGAGAACTCGGGTGGCGTAGTTCTCTTTATGGCCAGGCAGTCTGGCTCTTCTGATGGCCCACTCCCCTAATGCTAACACTGATCTCACACATAGAAATACCATCAGAAAAAGGAGGTGAGAAACCACTCTTATTTCCTTATACTTTAAAACCCTTCTGGAAGCTAGAATGTTGGAGTTCTTTCTGAGTTGAAGATATTCATACTGCTCAAGCTGTAGTTGATTTAGGAACCTGGCTCTTCAGAGATCTCTGTGATAGACAATCTGTTACTCTCAGGGGGAATGGATAACATTAGAGTATATATATGGGCTATTAAAAAAAAGAAAAGAAAAAAGTCAGGAAAAAGCCTAGTTAAAAATGAACCCCCAGGTCCCTATCTTTTCATCGTGGACATTTTTAGATCACTAAAAAAAGATGGCACATCTTCACAGGGAATCTTAGCTGGAACACAGCCTAGTGCTGCCTTGGGCTCAGGTTAGGGTTGTTCCCACAGTGTGTATAATGGTTTCTAAGAATCCTAACCAAGCTCGAACAGAGTCCTGTGAGATTTAGAAGGAACCCTAACACTCACCCTAGTATTTCCCACTATATTTAGAAAGCTGCTGATGGAAGTAGAAGAGCAGGAAACCACAAGTATGTCCATTGAGCTCTCTGTAATGCTGAAAAGATTTTTATCAAGTGAAAAAAGGGGAAAGTAGATTTTCCAAGTAGTAGTAGATGGTGAAGTTAGCTAGTAGCTTATCAGCTGTGGCTCTAGGAGTGACAGTAAGTCACAAATGATGGTGACAAGGGCTAGACTTTAGAGAGGGAGAACAAGACTATGTGCAGAATAGGGAAAAGCAAGGCAGCAACAGTCCAGCTCAGGATGTCAGCCAAAGTGAAGCCAGAGCTCTGGAAGCATCTAGGGAACCTAGAATGTGAGTGTGTGTGTGTGTGTGTGTGTGTGTGTGTGTGCATGCGTGAGTGTGTGAATGTGTGCATTTGGGCACTAAAGCTTCTTAGAATAAGACTGCAAGTCAGAACTGGGTGGGAAAGATAGGCACAAAGAGCATGGATGGGGTAAACTAGGGGCAGATAAAAGGGAAAGGGAGGAAGGAAACAAGCATTTTTGAAGCACTTATTTATGTTTCAAGCAGTGTGCTGATAAGCACAAGTATTACATCACTGGATCCCCACAACAGCTCTGGTTGTTGTGGTTAAATGATGTGCTTATTAAGTATATGAGGCAGAATTTGAAAGCAGATCTTCCTCATTCCAGACCCAGGATTCTATCTCTCCACAAGGCAGATATACAGGGTCCAGCATGACCTGAACACCAGAGAGCAGAACAATTCAGGAAAGTGAAGCTAAGACAGCTTGGTGTGGGTGGGTGTGCTATCACTGCCAATAAATCTTAAGGCCAAGTAAGACTTCTGGAAGATCTTCATTAAGGTGGTAGTTATTTCCAACGGCAGCCCCAGTTGATTTCCTCCATATAGGAAAATTGGTCATATTGGGACCACTTGTCTTAAGCAAGGGTATAATGAGGGGGTGTGGTCCAGTAAGCAGCAGCTTGTGGCAAGCAGGAACTAACATAAAGTGAGTGATGTTGACATCATATAACAGCAAAAGGCTGACTTCCTGAACAGATGTTAACTGTTAGCCAAATAATATTAATGATGTGGACTCTTTAGCAAGTTCTTTAGTAAACTTTAGTAACTCTTTAGTAAAATTTCACGGATGCCAACTCAATGGAATGCCCTCCCTGGCACAGGTCGAGCCTAAATAACGATCTCCTCTAATGTGGAAAGAAATGCACCATATGGATGAGCAAGCAGACTTCAGGGGAACCTGGAACGACTTATATGAACTGATGCTGAGTGATGTGAGTAGAACCAGGAAAACAATGTACACAGTAATAGCAACACTGTGTGATGACTGACTTTGACAGACTTAGCCCTTCTCAGGAAAGCAAGGACCTAGAACAATTCCAAAGGGCTCAAGAAGATAAATGCCATCCACATCCAGAGAAAGAACTATGGAGTGTGAATGCAGAGTGAAGAAGACTGTTTTCTTTTTTTTTGTTTGTTTTGTTTTTTCTTTCTCATAGTTTCTCCCATTCATTATAATTCTTCTATGCAACATGACTAACGTGAAAATATGTTTAATAGGAATGTATATGTAGAACCTATATCAGACTGCATGCCATCTTGGAGAGGGAGAGGGGGAGCATGGGTGAGAAAATTTAAAATTTATAGAGGTGAATGTAGAAAACTAAAAATAAATAAACTAATAAAAAAAGAAATGTATCATATGACTAAATTGAGATTGCTTTCTGCAAGGAGGTTGAGCCTCCTTTATGCAAAACTGGCTTGCTTAAAAAGGGAAGGAGATACCTCCAGTCATCCTGAGAGCAGGCAGAGTACTTAGCAGAAGGTATGATGAGCTGGCCAGCTCTCAGGGGGATTGTTTTTGAAGAGGATCAGTGACATCATGGGGGCAATGTCTTGACTTTCTCATGAATTGCATATAATTGAAGTAGAGCTACCAAAATTGTCAGCCACTCTCTTCCTGAGTCATCCAAGTCCCACGGCAAGACAAAAGTCTGGATGATGGTCGATGACCTGAAACACAAAGACCTTGGAGTCTTTGATGTCTCACCAAACGCTCCGTAGAGCCTGCTTCAGCCACCTTCATGGCTATTAGGATAAATTGTTCTCATCCACCCGTTTTGCCATGGTGAAGTCTTCACATGCTTGGGGTAGACCCCCCCCCAACTCACCGACTGGTATGAGGCCTATCAGTTACCCTCAGCCTGGTTTAGCCTGTCTGCCAAGATGGTTTTACCAGCATGTGACCACTGCACATGCAATAGCTTCTTGGAGCCCAAGTGAGAGTTGAGTGAAGGTGGACATCAAAGGTGGATGAGCAGCCCTGAAAAGGGCTCAGCAAACCCTCACACTAGAGATGCTGGTCCTCCCTGAATACCCCATACACCCCATATGTTACTTCAATAGGGTAGTGAGGCAATTTACAAGCCCTTTAACAAAGACAATGATATATAACATGGCGAGATTGGAAGTATCAAGTGGAGCATTAGATCAACGCTTATAAAAGTTCTCTTCATGACCTTTTCCTTTCTCTTAGCCCTCTGCCTGGTGAGCAGAGTAAGATTCCGTAGCTCTGTAGCTCTTCTCTTTCTCTTTTTGGTTCTTCCCTGTTGTCTGCATGAGAGGCCTGGTGACGTCAAGGATAGGTATCAATTGGCAACCCGATTTCTTCCTCTTTCCTAGAATGTGTCTATATGTCTTGGTGGATAATTTCAGACGCATATTTTTAGTTTACAAAAACCATTTTTGTTGACATTGGCTGGTTTTCACTAACCTATAAGGTTATCTACAAGTTTGAGTGCTAATGAATGAATCCCTGACTATTTCCTCTCCTGAGTGAGTTTTCTGTTTTAGTGGGTGGAGTTCAGCCACATAAGATCTTGTATTACTGGCTCAGTCAGAAGTTCTCCTCAAAGCAATGACTTTACTGTGGGGAAGGTCTAAAGCTTATAAAAGATGTGGTCCTTGCCATAATTCTGCTTAGAAAATCAAGCAATGCACACACCCTAAAAGCTTTCCTGAATTTTTCTGAATATGATCTGATGAAAAGAAATTGTCAGAAGACTGGCTTAGGGAGGGGAAGCTTCCTGCCATCCCTCCACAATAGCTGCCTTGTTGGAAGGGACTTCTCAAAAACCAGCTATGGGAGGCACATGTAGGTTCTGGAAGCTGGCATCAGAGTGGGTGTATGCCATGACTAGGTCACGAGTAATCACCTTCCAGTGGCTGTTTCCCTGCAAGGTAATCAGTGAATTCTTTCTGTTCTTCAGAATTCTCACATTGGTTCTACAAGTAGAGGAAAAGGAACTGTGTCTCAAATGTGGCTCATTGAAAGCTTTGATGTTATTGCTGAAAAAATAAAAAGAGAAGCTGATCTCCATGGAAATGATGCCTAATAAAATATAAGGAATGTGTCCTAGACTGGTATGTGCCCAATGGCCATGGGCTGCCTGACACTCGGCAATGCATTGGATGTCTCTGTTTGTTAATAGTAAACCATTCATTTTCTACTCTAGAATTAAATTCAGTCTAATGAGGTTAGCCTGAGACTAAAGTAAAACAGCCTAAAATTATTGATATCTTTGAAATGTATTTTCTGGCCATATTTTCCACAGGCTCTCTGCTGCAATGTTAATAAGATTGCTATGTGGAGGTCATAAATAAGCCAAGAGATGGATGCTTTGTGTATTCCCATAGTAAGCTTGGCACAGGAAGACACAGTAAAAATGGCAGTCTTAAGCTATACACACATGGTATTTGTTTTCTGAATCATGGACTTCAATGTGAGAAACTCTGACCAAGCAAAATAGGGCTACTTTTTAAAGGAAGCTATTATTCAGTGTTCTGTGGATCAACTACACAGCTGGTCAAAGGTCAACTGTTAGTTTGGGGATTCTGGAAGACAGGAGGCTATCGGGTTAAAACCTATATTAAGAATGTTAAAAATTCCAACCCTGTGCTTTTTATTGCCGTAGAAAATCATCTTCTAGGGCGGCTAGGTGGCACAGTGAATAGAGCACCAGCCCTGGAGTCAGGAAGACCCGAGTTCAAATCTGGCCTCAGACACTTAACACAAAAACTAGCCATGTAACCTTGGACAAATCACTTAACCTCAATTTCCCTACCTGCTCCCCTCCAAAAAGCAAAAAAGCAAAAAAGAAAATTATCTTCCACTTTACATCTTCCAACAATTTAAGAATATGTCATGACTCTTCCCAGGCCTTAGGGGGTGGTTTCATGAGTTTTTCTAGGTAACCTTCTGGTGGAGGAATTTTTCCCAATGTAGCTAGATGACAAGTATCCATCCCATTGCCAGCCACATCCTTGACATAATTCTAGCTTGGTAGGGCCTGCCCAAACTTTGGCTCAGATGACAAAGTCTTGGAGGGCCCAGTATCAGCCCTGAGGCAGGCTGAGGAATTGGAGGGAATCTTAAGTGGAGGTCAGAAGCTAATAAAATTAACTGTTTGTTTTGTTCTTTTTAAGGAGATATGTGTTTTTCCCCCCAATAAAGCAAGAAAAGCAATATAGCTGTTGAAGCAAGCCACAGTTGCCAATAGCCCCCAAGAGAGAATGTGACTCTCTTTGACCTTGGGGCAGCACAAGGAATCAGGAAGAAGTAATCTGTTTAAATGGTGTATCATCTGCTTTTTAAAGAGAGATAGGGAGAGACAGAAGTGAAATCTTTTTATTGCAGTGCAATTCATATATGGGGATCTGATTATCTCAGGTGGTTTCTCCTTTGTGCTTAGGTTTGGACAAAGACATTTTTGCCACCTTGCGCCAAGGTGCTTGAGATCTTGGGCACAGCAAATACTAGTGTATGGTAGTAATGAATCCGTATCACAAGACTAGCCAGTGCTGGAAACCAGAGGTGTCAAAAAAGCCTTCTGCCTGATGCTACCAAGTGCAGACCAAACCAGATTAAGTTGTAATTGGCAAATGTTTAACAAGATAAGTAAAAATACAATATAATCTGGGGCGGCTAGGTGGTGCAGTGAGTAGAGTGTTGGCCCTGGAGTCAGAAGGACCTGAGTTCGGATTTGAACTCAGACGCTTAATGCACACACAAACAAAAACCTAGCTGTGTGACCTTGGGCAAGTTACTTAACCCCAATTGCCCTCCAAAAAGCTAAAAAAATACAATATAATCTGGCTATTAATACAGGATTTTCTAAGTCAACATGCAACCCATAGGGATCTGTTTCCATTTCCATTGCACCACTGCTCCACACAACATATTCTGGATCCTTCCTTCAGTCCAATTCGGTGGACCTGGGCCACAAGTCCTGTCTGTGTGGTCAGCAGATTCTAGACTGTGGGGGAGCTGTATGTTTACACTCATTTGGTTGAAGGGCAGCTTGTGAGTCAACAGCCTATCCTCATCCTTGACTTGAATGCCATCTACAAAATCCAGAATGAGATTGCATTTCTCATTTGTCGGTAACCTACTTTACTGCTATTTCAAGAGCTGTCTCTGGCCCATCCTGAGACCTTGGAGATCATCTTGTCCAACCCCCTCATTTTATAGGTGAGGAAACTGGGGCTTTTCTCAATAGGAGTCACCAGTGTTCCACCCCCACAATGAGAAAACCACTAACTGTCTGGAAAAATGTTTTGGCTAACTTCTTTCAGGCTCAAAAAAAAATCTTTAAAGTTTCCCTAAAACCAAAGCAACTTTTAATAGGCCTCAGACCTGAAAAAAAACAAAGAGAAAGCAAAAGAGCTTGGCCAGCTATGACCCCTTGAAAAGAGAGTACTGAAAAATAGGAGGGGAAGAGGTAAAGAAAACGGAGATGTTCTTGATTAGGGGAGAGAGGGAAAGGCAAGCCGGGAGCTGAAATGAGAGTGGGAAAGGTTTCTTTCAGATTGAGGAAAAATACTGAGGTTTTGGTCTCTATGTTCTTTGGGGCTTTTTTTTAATAGTCTGACTTCAGATGGAAACCTAGTACAGAAAGGATTTTCCCCACTCAGTCCATGGAGGGAAATCTAACAGCTTCCACTGAGATCAGTCCAGGAGTCAAGAATAAATATGGTAGGGGCAGCTAGGTGGTGCAGTGAGTAGAGCGCTGGCCCTGGAGTCAGAAGGACCTGAGTTCGGATCCAGCCTCAGATACTTAAAACACACACACACACACACACACACACACACACACACACATACACACACCCTAGCCGTGTGACCTTGGGCAAGTTACTTAACCCAAATTGCCCTCCAAAAAGCAAAAAAAAAAAAGAACAAGTACAGTAGTAGCTAACAGCAATTAGCATTAGTAAGCCATTAAGTATTTTGACTTATATACAAGTTCATCCTAAACTCTGTTGCCTAGAGTGGCAGGAGCCCACAGAATCAGACTCTAGCCCCTAGTGGCACTATGAGCAGATGAAGTTGCTTTCCAGTGTCTGGGAGATCCCATGCAAGTCTTGATTTGATTGAGAAGACAGTGGAATCAGATCAAGCAAGAATAAATAGAAAGGGCTGTTTAGTCAATATGGATCTTGTGCTAAGGGAATCCTGTTCCTTTAAACAAGTGTTTATCTCACTCTTAGAGATAAGTGAATTCAAAATGATCAGGACAGTTATGTACGCTAATCTCATACCCTACTGGTTATGGCTCAGGAAAATTGTTTCATATTCCAACCACTTGGTTTTTAATTATTAAAAATAAAAAATACAACCACTGGCTTCTGCTGGCACCTGTAGGAATTGCAGGTC
This sequence comes from Gymnobelideus leadbeateri, assembly GCA_011680675.1. Classification (NCBI taxonomy): domain Eukaryota; kingdom Metazoa; phylum Chordata; class Mammalia; order Diprotodontia; family Petauridae; genus Gymnobelideus; species Gymnobelideus leadbeateri. The sequence goes on from WOXC01000562.1 coordinate 36,961, forward strand.
TAGTTTCCCCAGAAGTTGAACTGAGTGTATAGGGGAGAGCACTTTAAGGTTTTTAAAGAGTTTTCCTTACAACCATATCAGCAACATAGGTAGAGAAAATAACATTATCCCTATTTTACAAATGAGGAAATTGAGACTCAGAGAAAGTAACTTGCCCAAGATGACACAGCCAGAAAATCTCAAGAAATGGCATCCTGATTCCAATTATATCATTTTGTCTACTATAGCATACTGCCCCCTATATACAGAACAAACTTGTATTGGTACATTATCAGAAGATTATTTTAAAAACCAAGAAAAATGAGAAGATTGTTTAAGGGATTAATCTTCAATGGTAAAGAGACTCTTTACCATAGAGCAGAGATTCTTAATCTCTTGGCGTGTCAGAATAATGTGGGTTTTTTCATATTCATAATCAAAGAAAATGTCAAGGGGTAGTGAAAATAAAGATCCCACCTCATCCAAGTTCATAGATGCCCTGAAATTTATCCATAGACCCTTTAGACCCAAGGTTAGTAAGTCTTGTCACAGAGTCTCCCACCTTAATAGAATGGTGAAGCAACTATTGTCCAGAGGGTTGGTGACCAGGCCTTCAAAATGGCAACGACAAATTTCCTTGAGTTCCCATCAATCATTCATGATATCATAGAAAAAATACTAAGGCTAGAAATCCAGGGCAAAGAAAGATGTTTGCACATGGGTGTATGCCTGGTAACTAAGTCACAAGCAATTCGCTTTCAGTGGCTATTTGCCTGTAAGGTAACCAATGAGTTCTTTCTGCTTTTCAGAATTCCAACATGGCTCTAAAATCAGAGGAAAAAGAACTGTATTAAAAGGTTGCCCCCTGAAAACTTAGACATTATTGCTGTAATGCACAAAAGAGTTATTACTGAGGGACAGGAGAGGTAAATGAGTATGAGAGAAAGTATATATGGTGATGATCACTCAAGTGTTTGCCTCTGGAGCTGAGTGGACAAGTGAGTAGGGGAAAAAGTCTCTTTGTTCTTGTGTAGAATCCTGAACGGGAATAACCAGGATTGTGCTGGAATCTGGCCATACACCCCTGTCTAAAACTTGGCTAGGGAGCAAGGAAGGTCCCAGTCCTAGTGCAGTTTCCCTAAGGAGGTCTCAGTATATGGGTTGTGATGAGTTGGACTGGACTGATTTGGATTCTGTGGTGTAGTGGAAAGTATACTGGGTTTGTAGCCAGAGAACCTGGAATCAAACCCAGGCTTATCCATAATCCATGTGATGTGGAGCAAGCTACTTAACCTCCCTGGGCCCCAGTTACCTGATCTGTACAATGAGGGGACTGGATGAGGAGATGTCCCAAAGCCCTTCCTACTCTACCTCTGTGATCTGAGCCCACATTATCTGGGTCCTTGTAGCCCCTCTAGAAAATAAGAGAATGCTCAGGACCCAGAATGAGGAGACTTATTGGTGGTCTCATGGTCAAATGGCCAGATCCCCAACCAGGAAGGAGAGTGAAGAAACAACAGACTAGGTTGGAATAATAGAATTAAGGATGGCATCCTTAAAATGAACTTAAAACTACTTCCCACAGTCTTTGCTTCTCCCCCTTTCCTCCCCATATTTGCATAACATTTCTAAGACAGCTCAAATGCAATTTGAGAACTGGGCCTTGATTCTCTATAAACATGGGGAACAGCAATGCACACACCATCTCTAAACCTTGCCTTACTCTAAGGGTTCTTAACCTCTGATCCATGGAAAGGGACCATGAATAAATTTCAGGTAATTTATCAACTTGTATAGGGAAAAAATGATATCTTGATTTATCTAGCTCCTGACCTAAATCAAGCATTTCCTTCAACAATGAATGCAGGCAACAAACCATAGTAGTAATAACAGTACCTGTGACTTAATTACCACTAGAAATAATGGATATTGTCATATCACATTATAGTTATTGTAGATATCTCAGTGTATCATTTACACTCATCAGGATCTCAAAATCACTGGAGATATTAGGCCCACTAATTATATTACTACGTCACAATTTTTAATAATACTGTAATAACTTTATTTCAGTTTAACTGACTTCCTTTGTATTGTAGCTTAAGCACTTAGAAATATGAATATGTAAAGGTATCTCTAGCCTTCCCCAGATTGCTCAAGGGGTTCAGGACACAAAAAGGTTAAATAACCCTTGCCCTCAGTTTATACAATTATTTTTCCATGGTTAGAATACATATATTGTGGCTTACAAGGAACAAAACTGATTGCTATGAGTTTTAGGAACATTTGACCCACTTGCCCATACCTCATGCCCTATGAAGTCTCACAATCTCTGAAGGGAATGCTTATTGCATGCCAGCAGAATGGAACTGCAGACCAAGCAGGCAGAAGCATTTCAACTGACCGAGTAAAGAGATGTGGCAAGATGACAAGTTATAATTAGAGAATTCTGAAAGAAGGGAATCTTAACCTTTTTGTGGCCCTGAAAACCTTTGGAAGTTGACTGAAGCCTATAGTTCCTTTCTGAGAATAATGGTTTTTTATTTTTATTTTTTTATTTAATCAAGTGCTTTATTAACTTCTAGTTTACATCATTCATTTCTGTAAGATTTTGAGTTACAAATTTTCTCCCCAATTTTTCCCTACCCACCACCCCAAAATAGCAATCCTACTGGATATCCCGTCCTCCAATCTGCTCTCTCCCATATCTTCTCACATACCATCTCCAACTTTCCAGGAGGGCACGGTAGATCTCTGTGCCCCAGTGCCTGTATGTATTATTTCCCAGTTACATGTAAAATAATATTAATAATATTATTATAATAAATATATATTTAAACATTTAATTTTAAAACTTTGAATTCCAGATTCATTCCCTCCCTCCCTTGTCACCCACCCTTACTGGGAAGATAAGCAATTAAGTATGGGTTGTACATGTGTATCAATGCAAAACATTACCATAGTAGATATATTGTAAAAGACTGACTATATTTCCCTTCCTCCTATCCCACTTCCCACTTGTTCTATTCCCTATTTTGATCCTGTCCCTTTTCAAAAGTGGGTGCTTCCAACTTCCTTCCCCCCAGCCTTCCCTCCATTCCATCATCCCTCCTCTCATCCCCAGAGATACCCTATTTAGTGTATATGTCATTCCTTCCCTAAGCCAAATTCAATGAGAGTAAGGATGACCCATTCCCTTTTGCCTTCCTGTACTTCCCCTCCATTGTAACCGTTTTCCTTTGCCTCTTCTATATGAGATAATTTACCCCATTCTGTCTCTCCCCATCTCCTCTCATTATATTTCTCTCTCACCTCTTAATTTCACCTTTTAAGTATCATCCCTTCCTATTCAAATGGTCCTGTGCCCTCTGTCTATGTATACCTGTAAACATATGTGTACACACTCGTATATGTATTCATACACACACATATCCTCCTATATAGACATATATTTATGTGTGTATACATAGATATATATACATACATGCAAAAACACATACATAGATATATAAACACATACATTTCTATTCCCTTCAACTATTCTCATATTGAGAAAAGTTTCATGAGTTACAATTATCATTTTTCCATATAGGGATGTAAATAGTTCAACTTTGATAAGTTACTTATGATTTCTTTTCCCTGATTACCTTCTTGAGCTTCTCTTACTTTTTGTATCTGAATGTCAAATTTCCCATTCAACTCTGGTTTTTTTTCACAAGAATGCTTGAAAGTCCTCTATTCCACTAAATGACCATATTTTCCCCTGAAACATGATACTCAGTTTTGCTGGGTAGGTGATTCTTGGTTTTAATCCCAGCTCCTTTGCCCTCTGGAATATCATATTCCAAGCCCTTCGATCCCTCAGTGTAGAAGCTGCCAGATTATGATTGTGTTTCCACAATATTGAAATTATTTCTTCCTGGCTGCTTGTAATATTTTCTCCTTGATCTGGGAACTCCAGAACCTGGTTATAATATTCCTAGTTTTACTTTTGGGATCTTTTCCAGGAGGTGATCAGTGGATTCTTTTTTTTTTTTTTGCTTTTTTTTTTGGAGGGCAATTGGGGTTAAGTAACTTGCCCAAGGTCACACAGCTAGGTTTTTTTGTTTTTTGTGTGTGTGTTAAGTGTCTGAGGCTGGATCCGAACTCAGGTCCTTCTGACTTCAGGGCCAGCACTCTACTCACTGCGCCACCTAGCCGCCCCAAGTGGATTCTTTCAACCTCTATTTTGCCCTCTGGTTCTGAAACATCAGGGCAATTTTCCTTGAGAATTTCTTGAAGGATGTTTTCTAGGTTCTTTTTTTGATCATGGCTTTCAGGTAGTCCAATAATTTGTAAATTATTTCTCCTGGATCTATTTTCTAGGTTTTTCCCATGAGATATTTCACATTGCCTTCTATTATTTCATTTGTTTGGATCTGTTGAATAGTATCTTGATTTCTCATAAAATCACTAGCTTCCATTTGCTCCAACCTAATTCTGAAGGAATGATTCTCTTCAGTGAGCTTTTGAAATTCTTTTTCCATCTGGCAAAGTCAGCTTTTTAAGGCATTCTTCTCCTCATTGCCTTTTTGAGCCTCTTTTGCCATTTGAGTTAGTCTATTTTAAGGTGCTCTTCAGTCAGGTTGTTGACTCTCATTTCATAATTTTCTTGCATCTTTCTCATTTCTCTTCCCAATTTTTCCTCTACTTCTCTTATTTGATTTTCAAAATCCTTCTTAAGGTCCTCTATGGCCTATAACCAGCTCGTATTTTTCTTGGAAGCTTTTGGTGCAGGAGTTCTGAGTTCACTGTCTTCCTTCTGTTCCATGCTTCGATCCTTTTTGTCCCCAAAATAGGAGTGTAAAGTTGGGTTGCTCTGTTTGCTTTGCTTCCTTTGCCTGCTCATATTGCCACTCAATTACTTGACTTTTGGTCTTCTTGCCACAGTATGACTCTGATACCAGACAGGGGAGCTTCATCCCAATCGCTGGGGTTTTCTCAGCTGCCAGTGGTATTAGTTGGGTGCCCTCTCTGCAGCCTCCATATGCTCTGGCAAGCTGGTCACACACCCCAGGACCTCCACCCTAGACCACAATCCATATCCAACCAGGTTAAGGCAAGAGTGATAACCCCTCAGACTTATCACTTGTTCCTCCTACAGTCTACAGGCCAAAAGCTGAAGCTGCCACGTGGCTGCGCCTGCATAGCTGGGACTCCTCAGTGGCTTCTCACCCTGGGGGCAAAGGCTGACCATACTCCCAAGTACTGGGTCCCAAAGTCCACACTGCACTGACCTTTCACTGTGTCCTTAGCATCTATGGGTTGATAATTTTGGAAACCACCACAGCTGTTGGTGATCTGAAGTCCCTCTAGCCGGCTGCTGGTCAGACCCACCCTGGGGCTAAAACCTCTGGGCTCATGTGGGGTGGGGTTGGCTCCCACAGCGCTGCACTGGCCAATACCTGCCGGCCTGCCCTCAGCAGGACGTTAGCTTCTCTGTGTCATTTTGTGGGTTCTGTCAAGGGTTTTTTTTTTAAGGAAAGAAATGTAGAATTGAGGCAGAGATTAGTAAAAATTAAGATGTATTTTTTCCCCGTTCAAGTGCACAGACCTCATGAACTCTAACTGTGAGATACTGCCTTTGTTAAGAGGGGAAGCAAGAGATGGGCCAGTATTCTCCATATAGAAGCCATGGGACAGGGGTGAAGAACCTGCAGTCTCGAGGCCACATGTGACGCTCTAAGTCCTCAAGGCCCTTTGACTGAATCCAAACTTCACCAAACAAATCCCCTTCATAAAAGGATTTTTTCTATAAAATTTTGACTCAGTCAAAAGACCACACCTGAGAACCTAGAAGGCCACATGTGACCTCAAGGCCACAGGTTCCCCACCCCTGGGTGAATAGAAGAGGAATCTGTACCAAAAAATACAAACATGGTGCAGCCAGTGCAACTGGGGGAGGGTCATAACAATGAATCTAGTACACAGCCCCTGAAATCTATCTATATACTGTGGAACTGAGGCAGTTACTTGGTCTGGAAGGACCAGCAGTGCTGGCCAGAATCCCTCCTAAGGGAGACCCAGGTAAGACAAGATGAATTTGATGCAAAAAAAATCAGTGATATAGCAAACTGTCTTATAGCAGGGTATTCACTAGCACTCTATATACATAGATGTAAGAGGGTCTGGTTATGCCCCCCCTGGTGTGAATTAATGCTTCATGGCAGATTTCATGCTGCAGATTTCTCTTCTCTATACCTGAGTCTCCATCATGGGGGATTCTTTTCCAGCTTCTGCTTTCCTTCTGGACCTAAGGGCTGCCTTGGGTCCACAGACATCCTATGGCTAGATTTGAAGGGGTCCATACAGGAGGCCTAGTTCAGGGCCCATGTGTGACAGATTGCTCCATGTTTGCATTTATAGCTCCAGACTGAAGTCCTTTTCTGGGAACTTCCTTTTGGGGGATTCTACTTGCTCTAGTCCAAAATACCTTCTCAGGTACAGAGACAGCCCATGGATGGTTTTCAAGGGTTCTGTAGGAGAGCCACTGTTTGGCTTCCCTGCTGTGACTAATGGCACCATAGTTGGGCTTTTTACATCAGGTTCTTTTTGTCTTTACCTGGGTCTCCTATGTAAGGGATTCAGGACCACCTCTTGCATTCCTTCTAGAACAAGGGACCATCTTGGGTCCACAGACAGGCCATAGAATGCTTTCAGAGGGTCTGTACTACTGTACTCTTTTGGCTTGGCTTGGTTGTTGTAACCAATTCAGTTCATGGTTGGATTTCTCATTGCCCATTCCTCTTCTTTTTACCTGAGGTTTCCTTTTGGGCAATTCTGACTTAGTTCCTGTTGTCCCTCTTAATGAATGGATTGTAAGGTCCATAGACTACCTGTGGATGTGAATGACTGCCCAGAAATTGATCTTCCTCTTCTCTTTACCTGGGTCTCCATGACAGGGGATCAACCCCCTGCTTCCCCTCTAGACTTAGGGATTTTCTTGGCACCACAGATAGTTCATGGACAGACTTCTAGGGTCCCTTCTAAAGCCCAGTTTGAGCCCCTCAGCCACGACTGCTACATTTTTGGAATTTTTCACCAGATCCCTCTTGTCTTTTCCTGGGTCTACATATGGGTCATTCTGACCCATCTCATCCATTTCCACTAGAACAAGGGAATCGTCTCGGATTCACAAACATGCTGAGAAATAATTTCAGGAAGTCTCTACTAGAGTACTCCTTTGCTCTGCTTATAGTAATGAATTTCCTACACGGCTGGATTTCTTTGTTTTTTTTTTTTTTTTGCTTTTTTGGAGGGGCAGTTGGGGTTAAGTGACTTGCCCAAGGTCACATGGCTACTTTTGTGTCAAGTGTCTGAGGCCAGATTTGAACTCAGGTCCTCCTGACTCCAGGGCCGGTGCTCTTTTCACCTTGCCACCTAGCTGCCCCAATGACTGGATTTCTTGATGCAGATTCCTCTTCTTACTTGGGAATCCCATGTCTGGGATTCTGACTGAGGTTTTCCATTCCCTCTAGAACATGGGAAGGTTTAATGTTGACAGAAAGTCCCTTGATAGATTTTAGGGGGTCTGTACTGAAGTCCATGTTAGGCCCCACTGCCATGAATGATTTTCCCATGGATGGATTTTACATTTCAGATTCCTCTTCTGGTTCTTCATTTCAGGTGATTCAAGTCCATCTCCAGCTTTCTTTGTGGACATAGGAATTGTCTTGGGACATAATAAAGTGTGTGGATAGATTTCTGGAGTCTCTGCTAGAGCCCAGCTTCAGCCCCCAACCCCCTGCTGTGATTGATTGCTTCCTGGTTACATTTCTTATTGTCCATTCCTCTTTTTTCCCCTTTTTTTTCTTTTTGGAGGGCAGTTGGGGTTAAGTGACTTGCCCAAGGTCACATGGCTAGTTTTTGTGTTAAGTGTCTGAGGCCGGATTTGAACTCAGGTCCTTCTGACTCCAAGGCCAGTGCTCTATTCACTGCACCACCTAGCCACCCCTCATTCCTCTTTTCTTTACCTGGGGCTTCCTTTTGGGGCATTCTGGCTTAGTTCCTGTTGTCCCCCTCAGACAAGGGACTGTTTTAGGTTCCCAGATTGTCTGTGGATAAATATAAGAAGTCTGTAGTAGAATCTAGGGTTGATCCCCTCCTGCAAATGATTTTCCCATGGTGGGATTTTTTTGTTGCAGATTTTTCTTTACCTGCCTCTCGATTTCAGGCAATTCTGGTCCACCTGCTGCTTTCCATGTAGACACAATTGTCTTGGTATATCATGCAGTCTGGGGACAGATTTCTGGGGTCTCTGCTAGAGTGCATCAGGCCCCTGCTCTGAGTGATTGCACCCTGGGTGAATTTCCTGTTGCACATTCACTTTTCTTTACCTGGGGCTTCCTTTTGTCAGATTTTGGTCTAGTTCCTGTTGTCCCTCTCACACAAAGGACTGTCTAAAAACCCCCATATTGTTCTGGGATAGATTTCAGGAAGTCTGTACTAAAGTCCAGAGTTGGCCCTTCTGCTATGACTGATTGTCCCAGGGGTGGATTTTTTGTTGCACATTCCTCTGATCTTTACCCAGGTCTCCATTTCAGACCATTATGGTCCAATTCTTACTTTCCCTCTAGACTGAAGGATTGCATTGGGAGCACATGTGGTCAGTGGATAGATTTCTAGGCTCTTTGCAAGATCCTAGCTTCAGCAATAATGCTGTGATGTGTTGCTTCCTGGATGGATTTATGTTGCCTGTTCCTCTTTTCTGTACCTGGAGTATCCTTTTGGGGGATTTGGGCATAGTTCTTATTTTCACTCTAGAAGAAGAGACTGCTTAATGTCCCCAGATTGTTTTTGATCAATTGCTTCCTGGTTGAATTTCTTGGTGCACATTCCTCTTTTTATTACCCAGGGTTTATTTTTAATTTTTTTGCTTTTTGGAGGGCAATTGGGGTTAAGTGACTTGCTCAAGGTCACATGACTAGGGTTTATTTTTTTATAAGATTCTGGCCTAGTTTCAGGGTTTCTTTATACCCCCCCAGTTGTGAATTATTTTCCAGGGGTGGGTTTTATGATATAGACTCCTCTTCCCTTTACCTGACTCCCCATTTCATGGGATTCTGGTCCACCTCTTGCTTTTCCTCTAGATTTGGGGATTTCATTGGCGCCACATGCAAGCTCTGGATAGATTTTTAAGTTCATTTCCAAAGTCCATCTACAGCCTCACTGCTATAAATGATTGCATTAAGGTTGTATTTCCTGTTACACATTCCCTTTTCTTTAATTGAGGCTTCCTTTTGGAGGGTTCTGACTTAGTTTCTATTGTCTCTCTCAACCAATGGACACTAAAAATTGTACAAATTGTTTGCAGATAGATTTTAGAGCATCTTTTCAGGAGGTCACAATAAGCCACCAGATTGTGAATAGTTTTCCCATGGGTGGATTTTATGTGACAAATCCCTCTTCTCTTTACCTGGGTCTAGATTTCAAGCTATTCTGGCCCATCTCCTGCTTTGCATGTTGACATAGGAATGGTTTGGAGATGACACACTCTCAGGATACATATCTGAGTTCTCTACTAGAACCAAAAATTTTGGACCCCTGCTGTGAACGAAGCCTGTATGGATTTCCTGTTGTCCATTCACTTGTCTTTACCTGAGGCTTTCTTTTTGGGAATTCTGGCCTAGTTCCTGGTGTCCCTATCAATCAGGAGAATATATAATATCCCCATGTTGTTCAAGCATAGATTTTAGGAAGTCTTTACTAGAGTCCAGGGTTGCCCCCCCTTGCTGTGAATGCTTTTTATGAGACAGATTCTTCATGTTCTTTGGGTTTCCATTTCTCCTGATTCTGGTTACCATCTGCTTTCCATGTAGACATGACTGTTTTCATGGGACAACTTGCAGTATGGTGATAGATAGGTTCTGTTAGAACCTAGCTTTAGGCTTCCTGTAGTGAATGATTGCATTCTGGATGGAATTCCTTTTGCCCATTCCTCTTTTCTTTACCTTGGGCTTCCTTTTAGCAGATTCTGCCATAGTTTTTGAAGTCTTTTTCAATCAATAGACTCAAAATCGTGGCATCTCTCTATGGAATGAGTGTAGGGGGTCTTTACTGGAGGCCATGTTTGGCTACCTTGCTATGAATGACTTTCCATGCCTGGATTTTATGTTACAGATTCCTCTTCTCTTTACTGGGGTCTAGATTTGAGGCCATTCTGAGTCACCTCTTGTTTTCCATGTGTACAGCTGATTTATCTTAGGATGGAATGAAGTCTCCAGGTAGATTTCTGGACTTATTGCCAGAGCCTATCCTCAGCCCCCCTACTGGAAGTGATAGAATTCTAGGTGGATATTGGTTATATATTCACTTTTCTTTACCAGGGGAATCCTTTTGGAGCATTCTGGCCTAGTTCTTGCTGTCCTTTACCTCTACTGGAATTTCTAAGATTTGCAGACTGTTGGTGGATAGGTGTTAAAGAATCTGGATTAAAGGCTAGTGTAGGACTCCCTGCTGTGAATGACTGTGCCATGGATGGATTATTGGTTTCAGGCTCCTCATCTTTTTACTGGGGCCTACATAAGGAGGGATTCTGGTCCATCTCCTGCTTTCTAGGAAAACTAAAGGAATTTCTTGGGTCCACATCTATGTGGATACCAAGGGTGTCTGCTGGAGGCCAGCTCGATGCCCCTGGCTTTGATCAGCAGCTGCCTAGTTGGGTTTCTTGGTGTATATTATTCTTTTCTTTTCTTGGGTTTTCCTTTTTAAGAGATTCTGGCCCAGTGGCTGCTGGTCCCTCTTCACTGGGGAACTATCAAAGTTTTACAAATTGCCTGTGGATATATTTTAAAAGATCTCCATAAGAGTCCAATGTAGACCCCTTTGGTGAAAGTTTATCAAAGAGTTGAATGTTTTTGTTGAAGATTCCTCTTCTATTTCCCTGGATCTTTCTGGGGGGGGAAGTCTGGTTGAGTTCCAGTTGTCCTTCTTGACCTCAGGTCTAAATTTTACAACCTATATGTGGATAGATTTTAGGGGATATTTACTCTAGGTCTGGTTAGGCCCCACTGTTGTGAATAACTATTCCATGGATGGATTGTTTTTTATCAGATTCCTCTTCCCTTAACCTCTATTTGAGGAAATTGGGGTCCACCTCCTGCTTTTCAGGCAGGCAAGAGATTTGTCCTGGGCAAAGACAGAGCCTGGTCATACATTTCTAGGGTCTCTGATAGAGCCCAGCTATAGCTCTAATTGACAGAATCCTGGTTAGTATTCCTGTTGCATGTTCCTCTTTTCTGGCCTCCTTCATCCTCTCCTTCTCCTCTAAGGCATAGTCCATAAGGTGCCCAGATAGTTCATGGATAGATTTTATGAGAGCCCAGGGTTGACCCCCTGCCATGAATCATTTTTCCATGACTGAATTTTTCTTTGCAAATTCTTTTCTGTACCTGGATCTCCATTTCAGGGTCTTCTGGTTCCCTTCTTGTTTTCCTTCTAGACTTCAGGATTGCCACAGGACCACATACAGTCAGTGGAGAGGTTTCCAGGGTCACTTCTTTTTTTTCCTTTTTTGTATTTATTAATCTGTTTATTTTTAGTTTATAAGATTCAGTTCCACAATCCCTTGAGTTTCAAATTTTCTCTCCCTTCCTCTCCCCCCACCCCATGGAGGCATGCAATCAAGAATAGGATCTGCAATACTTTCACACTAGACATTAGTCAGGTTGTAAAGAAGGATTATAACCAATGGAATGAACGATGGGAAAGAGGAAACAAAACCAAACAAGCAAAAGGAAGAGAGCAGGTAGTTTGTTTCAATCTGCATTCAGACTCTGTGGTTCTTCTCTGAATGTAGACATCTCTTTCCATCATGAGTCTTTTGGAATTGTCTTATAACCTTACATTGCTGAGAAGAGTCCAGTCTATCAAAGTTGGTCATCACACATATGTTATATGTGTAATTGTGTACAAATTTCTCCTGGGTCTGCTCTTCTCACTCAACATCAGTTTGTTTAAGACTGTCCAGGTAAATATGAAGTCAATTTGATCCTCATTTCTTATAGCACAATAGTATTCCATTACATTCATATACCACAACTTGTTTAGCCATACCCCAATCGAAGAGTATCCCCTTAATTTCCAATTCTTTGCTACCACAAAAAAGCTGCTATAAATATTTTTGTACATATAGGTCTTCCTCCCACTTCTATGCCTCTTTGGGATATAACCCTAAAAGTGGTATTGCTGGGTCAAAGGGTATAAAATTATTTATAGCCCTTTGGGCATAGTTCCAGATTGCTCTCCAGAATGCTTGAATCAGTTCACAACTCTACCAATAATGCATTAGTGTTCCAATTTTTCCACATCCTCTCCAGCATTTATCATTTTCCTGTTTTGTCATGTTAGCCAATCTGGCCAGTGAGATGTGGTACCTCAGAGTTATTTTGATTTGCATTTCTCTAATCAATAGTGATTTGGAGCATTTTTTCATATGCTTATAGATATCTTTAATTTCTTCCTCTGAGAACTGACTGTTCATATCCTTTGACCATTTATCAATTGGGAAATGACTTGTACTATTATAAATTTGACTCAGTTCTCTGTATATTTTAGAAATTAGGCCTTTATCAGAGACACCGGTTGTAAAAATTTTCCCAAATTTTCCACTTCCCTCTTAATCTTGGTTACATTGGCTTTGTTTGTATAAAAACTTTTCAATTTAATGTAATCAAAATTATCCATTTTGCATTTTATAATGCTCTCTAATTTTTGTTTGGTCACAAAATCTTCCCTTCTCCATAAATCTGATAGGTAAACTATTCCTTGTTTTCCCAGATTGCTTACAGTATCAGCCTTTATACCTAGATGGTGCACCCAATTAGACTTGATTTTGGTATATGGTGTTAGATATTGATCTATGCCCAGTTTCTACCATACTATATTCCAGTTTTCCCAGCAGATTTTGTCAAATAGTGCATTCTTATCTCCAAAACTGGGGTCTTTGGGTTTATTAAACAGTAGATTACTATAGTCATTGACTGCTGAGTCTTGTGTACCCAATCTATTCCGTTGATCCACTACTCTCCTCCTCAGCCAGTACCAAGAAGTTTTGATGATTGCTGCTTTATTATACAGATTAAAATCTGGTATGGCTAGGCCACCTTCCCCAGCATTTTTTTCATTAATTGCCTTGATATTCTGGACCTTTTGTTATTCCGGATGAATTTTGTTACTATTTTTTCTAGCTCTATAAAGTGATTTTTTGGTAGATTGATTGGTATGGCACTAAATATGTAATTTAATTTAGGTAAAATTGTCATATTTATTATATTAGCTCAACCCAGCCATGAGCAACTTATGTTTTTCCAATGAATTAGATCTAACTTTGTTTGTATGAAGTGTTTTGTAGTTGTGTTCCTATAGGTCCTGGGTCAGGGTCACTTCTAAAGCCCAAGTGGCTTTTCACTAATTTTTTCTGTGTGGGATTTTCTTGTTGTCCTTTGTGATTCTCCTTAGCTGGGGAGTTCATTCGGGAGATTCTGGTTGAGTTCCTATTATCCATCATGATTAAGAGAATATTTAATGTCAAAAGACAGTGTATTGACAAATTTGAGGGGATTCTTTTTGTGGTCCATGGAAGGCCCCCCTGCTGTGACTGCCTGCTTCCTGTTTGGGCTTTTGCTTCAGATTCATCCTCTTTTGTCCTATGTCATCCTTAGGGATGACAACTTTCCCTCTAATCCAAGAGCCTTTTCCAACTACCAAAAATGTCCCGGGATCAATTTCTGGGGTTTGCTACTCGAGCCCCTTTGAGGCCCTCCTGCTGTGGCTGCTGGTATCAGGGATGGGTCCTGGATCCTCCCTTATGGGGCATTCAGGCCCATTGCTTGTATTCCTACTGGAAGGACCCATCATCTATAGTCCACATATAGGCTGTGGCATAGCATCAGTGTCCCTGTGTCAAAGTACTCTCTGAGCCTATTTGTTTTAACTAATTTGCTCCTGGGTTTTATTTCTTCTTGCACATTCCCCTTCTCTTTACCTGGGGAGTTCATTTGGGGGATTCTGGCCTAATTCCTGGGATTGCTCTTGACCAAAGAGCTATCTACTGTCCAGAGACTGGTTATAGATAATTTTAGTGGCTCTGTATTCAAACTTAAGTTGGGACTCCCTACTGTGAATAATTGCTTACCTGTTAGACTTCTATTGTTGTAGATTCCTCTTCTGTTTTCCTGGGTCTTGATTTCAGGCTATTCTGGTGCCCCTCGTGCTTTCCATGTATACAATGGAATTGTCCTTCACAGACATGCATCTGATATTTTTGTCTTTACATGGGTCTCTTTTATGGAGGATTCTGCCCCAGCTCCTTTCTCTCTAGATCCTTTACCTCATGTGCTAGCTTGAGTTGACAGATATATTTTAGAGGGTCTTTATTGGAGTCCATGTTAGGCTACCTTGCTTTGACTGCTCCATGATTGGATTTCTCACTGCAGATTTCCTCTTCTCTTTAACTGGAACTCCATTATGGTTGATTTTAGCCAATTTCTTGCATTCCCTTTAAACCAATGTACTGTTTTGTGCACCCAGGCTAACTGTGGATAGATTGCAGGGCATCTTTACTAGAGACCCAATTTTGTCTCCCTGCTGTTACCGATTTCTCCATGCTAGCTTTCTTACTATACATTCCTCTTTCCTTTACTTGGGTCTTCATTGAGTAGGGTTTTGGTCCAGCTCTGCCTTTCACTCTAGAATGAGGGTCTGTCTCAGGTCCACATGTAGTTCCTGTGTAGATTTCAGGGTCTTTTCCATGTTTAGCCCACCCCACCCCCACTCCTGCTGTGATCATCTGCTTCCATTTTAGATTTCTTGCTACAGATTCCTGTTCTCTTTTCCTGTGTCCTCCTAATGGAAGATACTGCTCCAGCTTCTATTTTCTGCTTAGTCCAAAGTAGCAGTTCTTAAACTGTAGGTCACAACCCCATATAATTTGGCAACACTAAAAGGTTTCTGAACTTGCAACGACCAAAAGTTAATTAAGAATCAAACACAAGGAATCCAAGGTGTTTCTGGCAGCACTTGCCCATGTTGCATCGTGCAACTTCCCTGATGCCTTGGTTCTGAACACACAGCACGCACACTTTGCACTGTGCATTCCATCATGCCATGCAACGCTAATGAATGAAAGGGGATCTTGAGTGGGAAAAGCTTAAGAAGATCTGGTCTAAAGGACTTTCTCAACCACATAGGCTATAGACAGTTTACACAGCTTCTGGAGACTCATTCAGCCCCACTGCTGTGACTGATTGTACCATTGTTGGATTTTTTTTGCATCAGATTTTCCTTGTCTTTTCCATTGTTGCTCTTCTGGGAGATTCTAGCTCAGCTTCTTTGTTCCCTCTAGAAAACTGACCTTCTTGAGTCCCCAGAAGAGCTATGGAAAAATTTCAGGGAGTCTGTACCAGATACTCCTTTGACTATTTCTTGTAATAGATTTGCTCCATGGGCAGATTTTTTATTATACATTCCTCTTGCCTAAAGATTCTTTATCAGGAATTCTGGCCAAAGTTTTGTGTTCCCTGTAGACTAAGGGATGTTCTCAGTTACACAGGGAGTCCATGGATAGAGTTTAGAGTGTCTAAAGTAGAGTTCATGGAAGCCTCCCACCCCCCACCTCCCTGCTTTAAATGATTGTCCTATGTTCAGATTCCCCCACCTAGATTCTTCTTTTAAAACCTAGTTCTCCTGGGGCGGCTAGGTGGCACAGTGAATAGAGCATTGGCCCTGGAGTCTGAAGGACCTGAGTTCAGATCCGGCCTCAGACACTTAACGACACACAAACAAAAACCTAGCCGTGTGACCTTGGGCAAGTTACTTAACCCCAATTGCCCTCCAAAAAGCAAAAAACCAAAAACAAACAAACAAAAAAAGATCTAGGTCTCCTTTATGGGGCATTCTGGCTCACCCCCAGTTTTTCTTCTAAGACATAGGGGTTTTCTTGGATCCATATGCAGTCCGTGGATTGGTTCCTTGGGGTCTCTACTGGATCCCAGCTTCATTCCCCTATGATGTGACTGATTGTACCTTGTTTGGATTTTTTTGTTTTAGATTCATGTTCTCTTAACTGGGTTTCACTTACATGGGATTTTGGACCAGTCTCATTTCTTTCTATTCTAAGGTAGGTTTTATGGTACACAGATAGTGGAAGAATAGATTTTAGAGGAAGTCTGTACAAAATCCCAAGGTACACCCTGCTTTCTGTGACTGATTGCTTCCTGGTGGGAACTGTTGCTGTAGATTACTCTTCTTTTTACCCAGAACTTCTTTTGGGGGGATTCTGATCAAGTTCTTGTCCCTCTCGTCCAAGGGACTATTTGGATCCATTTGCTATCCCTGGACAGATTTCAAGACAGGAGGGGTCTATAACAAGAGTTCATGTTTTGCCCCCTTACTGTGACTGATTCCTACATAGTTGGATATTTTTTGTTGTTGTTGTTTCAGATTCATCTTCTTTTTAGTGGGCTGTCCTTAGGAATGATTCTGTTTCACCTCCTGTTCTCCCTCTATTCCAAGGGACTTTCCTATATTCACAGAAAAATTCTTGGATAAAATTCAGAAGTTCACTACTAGAGCCATGTTTAGGTCCCCCTGCTACGGCTCATTCCACCATGGTTGGATTTTTTGCATCTGATTCCTTATGGGGAATTCTCCAGCTCCTTTTTTCTCTCTAGTACAAGGGACTTTTCAGATATGGAGAGAGTCCATGGATAATGTCAGTGATTCTCTACTAGAACCCCATATAGGCCTCTCTGCTGTGACTGGATATACCATATTTGGATTTTTTGTATTAAATGCTTCTTGTCTTTACCTATGTGCTCCCTGTGGGGGATTCTGGCCGAGTTCCTACATTCCCGCTAGACCCAGGAACTGTCTCACATCCATAGACAGTCTGTGGATAGGTTTCAAGGGCATCTCTTCTAGAGACCCAGTTAGGATATGCTACTGTGACTGATTGCTCCATGTTTAAGTTTCTTGCTAGAAATTCACTTCATATTTACCTGAGGATTCCTTATGGGGGATTCTGGTCTAGCACTTGCTTTCCCACTAGACCAGTGGCCTAGCTCTGATCCATAGACAGTATGTGGATAGATTTTATGGAATCAAGAGTAGTGTCCATATTAGGCCCTCCTGCTGTGACTGACTACTCCATATTTGGATTTTTTGGCTATAGATTCCTCTTCTGTTTACCTGGTTCTACCTTACTGGAGGTTTTTTCCCAACATCTGCTTTCCCTTTTGATAAAGGGACTATCTCATTTCCACAGATGGTCCCTAAAGAGATTTCAGGGCATTTCTTCTACAATTGCACTACAGTCCTCCTGCTGTGACTCATTACACCATGGTTGGATTTCTTGCTGCAGATTCTTCTCTTAACCTGGGTCTTCTTTATGAGGGATTCTGGATCACTTTTTGCTTTCCCTCTTGACAAAAAGACTGTCTCAGTTTCACAGATAGTCACTGGATAGATTTGGGGGTGGGGAGAGTATAAGAGGAATCTGAAGTAGGAAATTCAACCACAAAGAAAACAGTTGCATCAGAGGGCCCAAACTAGGGTTGTAGGATACACTCCATGTGAAAAAAGAAATTCCACCAGGGAGCAGGGAAGCAAAGCTTCAGTTTAGAACCTCTGAATTTATCCATAGACTGTCTCAGAACCAAATATAGTCCCTTTGTCTACAAGGAAAGCAGGAGTTGGGCCAAAATGCTGATTAAGTGAAACTGAGGTAAAGAAAAAAAGGAATCTATAGGAAGAAATGCACCCTGGGAGGCAATCAGTCACAGCAGTGAGGCATGAGCAGGGCTCTAGTACAGATCCCAGAAATCTATCCACAGAGTGTCTGTGGACCAAAGCCAGGCCATGGTCTAGACTGTGTCACAACCCACAGTTTAAGAAACACTGAACATGAGTGGAAAAAGTTTAAGAAGCCCGGGAGGGAAAGCAGGAGCTGGACCAGAATCCACCACCGCGGGACCCAGGTAAAGAGAAATCCAACCATGGAGGGATGGGGCACAGCAGGGGGCTGGATGGAACAGGCTCTAGTACAGGCCATAGACATCTCTCCATAGACTCTCTGTGGAATAAAGTCCCTTGGTCTAGAGGAAAAGCAGGAGCTGGGTCAGAATCAATGAAAAGGGACACCAAGGTAAAGAGAAGAAGAATCTACAGTGAGAAATCCAACCATGGAGCAATCAGTCACAGCAGGGAGGCCTGACAGTAGACTCTAGTACAGAGCCCCTGAAGTCAATCTATGGTTTGTTTGGGGACCAAGGACAGGCCCTCTCTCTAGAGCAAACAGGAGCTGGGCCAGAGTCCCCTATAAAGGAGACATAGGTAAAGAAAACAGGAATCTGTAGTGAGAAATCCAACCATGGAGCAGTTTTGGCAGTGGGGCCAAGCCCAAATTCTAGAAAAGAGCCCCTGAAATCAATGAATGGACTATCTGTGGACTCAAGACAGTCTCTTGGTCAAGAGTGAAAGCAGAAGGTGAACCAGGATTCCCCATAAAGGAAACCCAAGTAAAGAGAAAAGAATTTTGGAGCATAAATTCCAACCAGGAAGCAGTCAGTCACAGCATAGGGGCATAAAGGCTGCTCTAGAACAGACATACTGAAATCAATGCACAGACTGTCTGTGGATCCAACATATTCCCATCGTCTAGAGAGAAAGCAGAATCTGGGCCCAAATCCCCTGTAAGGGAAACTCACGTAAAGAAAAAAGGAATCTTCTGTAAGAAATACAACCATAGGGGTGGCTAGGTGGCGCAGTGAATAGAGCGCCGGCCCTGGAGTCAGAAGGACCTGAGTTCTGAGCCGCCTCAGACACTTAATCCACACAAACAAAAACCTAGCCGTGTAACCTTGGGCAAGTTACTTAACCCCAATTGCCCTAAAGGGGCGGCTAGGTGGCACAGTGAGTAAGAGCGCCGGCCTCAGAGTTGAGATGACCCGAGATCAAATCCGGCCTCAGAAAATGAGCACCCACACATAAATAATGACTAGCCGTGTAACCTTGAGCAAGTTACTTAACCCCAATTGCTTTAAAAAAAAAAAAAAAAGAAATACAACCATGTTGCAGTTAGTCACAAGATGGGACCTAAGTGAGGCTATAGCACAGACCTGCTGTCCATGCATTGTCTATGGAACCACAATAGTCCCTTGGTCTAGAGGGTATACTAGGCCAGAATCCCACAGATGGGAGACCCAAGTAAAGAGGAAAGGAATCCACAGCAAGAAATTCATCCTGGAGCAGTCAGTCACAGTACAGGTGTCAAACTGGGTCTGTGGTATAGACAGCTTGAGTTGTGCATGCCCAGAGTTGTCCAACAGGTAATTCCTAAAAGAATGTACAACTCTGACCTTTTGGCCACTCTACTGACCCTGGCCAAATACAGTCAATGTAATTCAAGATCAGAGATTTAGAGCTAGATCAACTATTCCATTTCTCTTATTTTCCAGATGAATAAACTGAGGCTGAGAGGCTAATTTACATTCACACACATAGTAAGCAGCAGCGGGGCACAGTTGGAACCCAAGCCCTTGCCTTCCCTAGCCACACAAGCTAAACTGCAATTGGTTGGTTTTTAATACCATAGTTGATCTGACTCTACTATGAAATATATCCCTCCTTTCTTTCTGAATTAAGAGTTTGAAAGTCGGTGTGGAGAATTTTATAGGGCTTAGCACAGACTTACTCTGTGTCAGATTATTCTGGCCTGCTTGTCCAATACACAGTGTCACAAGTCGAATTCATTTGGCAGGACCCAGTGTGTTGATATTTTGGGGTCTCACCCCAAACCCAACATTTTATG
The DNA here is from genome assembly GCA_011680675.1 of Gymnobelideus leadbeateri. Taxonomy (NCBI): domain Eukaryota; kingdom Metazoa; phylum Chordata; class Mammalia; order Diprotodontia; family Petauridae; genus Gymnobelideus; species Gymnobelideus leadbeateri. The sequence goes on from WOXC01000562.1 coordinate 56,786, forward strand.
GTTCCCTGATCTTGGGAAACACTGTTAATCTTAAGTTCTTCTCCAGCCAGGACTGGAAGGTATATAAACCTCCCCCTATTCCCTTCTTATTCTCCCAGTACCTTAGAGGTGCTTTTTGGGCCTGAACTCAGGTCCCGTTAGGTCAGACAGCTAGGAGCCTGACGCTTTCAGATTCTCCCTCCAGTTTGATTATGTTGGAGGACATGGTCATGGACACAGCTTCTGAAGAATGGAAGACAAAGACAGATGCCCCATCTGGAAGTATCATGTCTCCCGCTAAAGTGTGTGGGCTTGTTGATGAATCGAAAACTGTCCGAAGGCTCTGTTTGCTGGTCGCCAATAAAGATTTTACTTTCAAGGCTGGCCAGTGGGTTGATTTCTTTATTCCTGGTATTGCTGTGACTGGTGGATTCTCGATGTGCTCCAGCCCAAGCCTGTTAAAACAAGAAGGTGCTTTGGAATTAGCAGTGAAACACACCAACCATCCTCCCTCTCTCTGGGTCCATACCAAGTGCACTGTTGGCTCTGAAGTGGCCCTTCGAGTCGGTGGAGAGTTCTTCTTTGACCCTCAGCCTTCAGATTCTTCTGTGAACCTGGTGCTCATAGCTGGTGGAGTGGGGATCAACCCACTCTATTCCATCCTGCTGCACGTAGCCGATCTTTATAGACATCGGGAAAGCAAAGGAAGTGGTTATGAGATGGGAAGAGTCAGACTGTTGTACAGTGCAAAAAATACCAGCGAATTGTTGTTTAAGAAAAGCATTCTCAATTTGACAAATGCATTTCCTGGGAAAATCATGTGTAGTTTCTATGTTACACAACAGACTACAGAAATCAGTGAAGATCTTCTGCCATATGTTACTGAGGGAAGAATCCCTGACAAGGATCTCGAGGAACACATCTCTGAGGACACCGTGTATTTTCCCTGTGGCCCGCCACCAATGATAGAACACTTCTCTCATCATCTAGAAACCTGCAAGGTCCCCAAAGAGCACATTTGTTTTGAAAAGTGGTGGTAGCAGCTTTAGATGGAGAGAGACGGACGTTAGCGCACGGCACTGACCAGACCCGGTTCTGTGCCTCGTGTATCTGAGGCCACAGGCCTCCCTCGGGCCTGCCCCAGTGCTGTCCATTGAGGCAACTTCACACTGAAAGGAGATGAGGATGCAGAGGCCTGTGTGGTGAAAAACACTGATGGCAGCAGTTACCCAGTCATTCCTCAGTGATCTTATAACACTCCCCACATGGGGCTGTTGTTGATTATTTGCCTTTTTCTGGAGGGGGTGGGGTTGGCAAGAATGATTTAGGCTTACCCCAAATATCTGAAATCATCAGATTTGTTGATGAAATATTGGCTACGTATAACTAATCTTTTACAGAAAATTTGTGTAATTTATATGCAATAAACTTATTTTAATCAGGAAAAAAAAAAGAGTTTGGAAGTCAGAACTTGATTTTCCATTTTCTGATGTTTTATTTTTCTCTTCCCTAACACAGAAGACAGACACTGTACCCATCTTAGCTCAAAACAAAACAAAAAAACTCTCACACAGATTCAGGGATTGTGATGTCGCCAGTTTCATTATATTTTGGTCAAATTCTATTTTATAGCATTTAACAGGATGAAGTAAAAAAAAATCCAATTCCTTTAAATAAGAAAAAAAATACTTCTCTGGGGCCCATGAAATAGGGTTATATGCTTTTATTTTATTCATTATAGTTAACAGGCATAATGATTCCTATTGCATTAAACATGCATATGGGCTACAAAGTAATTTAAATGTAATTAGATTTCTATTAGGATGATGTAAGCATCTCTGGATAGTAATGTGTTCTTCCTTCATTAAAGTCCTACTCCAATGCCTCCTTGTGGCATAGAGGTGACCCTGGGTTCTTGGAGGCTATGACAGAGTAGTGGGAAAAGGCTTTAGTAGCTCCCACCCAAACTGGAAAAAATGTCAAGCATGGGGCTGCTGAGGTATGGGTCTAGTTCAAAGATCAGTCTGGCTAAAGTCAGAGAGCCTCCACATGGAAGGTGCACTATGACCATGGAAAGATACTTGGGTTTCTGGGATTTTTGTGTGTTTTTGTTTGTTTTGCTACAATAACTCATGAAAACTGCTTACTAGGGCCCACTGATCTGTGTCAGTATGTGTGGGGGGTGAGGAGTGAGGGACTGGGGGAGGGGGAGTGGTACTATCCACACCAATGAAATTTAAATGATCCCTGCAGTTTTCCCATAATACAGTGGAAAATTAGAGCAAAACTGTTGGCTCTTATAGAAAATACTGTATAAGGTAATTTGGTAGATTACAACATTCGTGGCCATTCCTCAAGTGAATTCCCATTTATATGATTTAACATATGACCAGCATTTATCAAGTACATACACACATGTGAGGGATGCAGAGACCAAAAGCTGAATTATTCCTTGGTCTCAAAGAGCAACTCTCTTAGAATAGTGGAGGTTGGGGCAGGGGGGAAAAAGAACTTGGATCTGTACTGAGAAGGAAATGTGAAAGAAATACAAAGTAATTTTAAGTGGGCAAGAGCAGTGATGCCTAGAAAGGAGGTTGGAATCATGGAGGATGTGGAAGCTGAGCTAGGCCTTGGAGGAAGATGGGAATTTTGTGCTGTGGAGGTGAGAAGGGAAGACATTCCAGACTCAGGGGCCCACCTTGTAGGCAAAGGCACAGAGGCAAGAGTTTGGAACACAGAGGTCACGAAGGGGAATGAGAGGATACAAGGATTGAAAAACGGATAGATAATTGGAGATGATTTCTTAAGATTAAATGGGATCATTTGAAGATTAAGAAAATGCTTCAAAATTTTGTCAAAGTATTCACTAAGAGGGAACAAATAATAATACACTTTAGTGATACAGTGTTTATTTTCATTTTCATGAAGTGAAAAAAGTCATGTAATCTATAGCAAAGTAGCATAATTTTAAATATGTACAGGGAATGATTTTTTAACATTTCAAAGAGGAGAATTCTAAAAGACCAGAAAAGTCTTTTTGCAGATGGTTCATTTAAAAAAAAAAAAGGTATCCGAGAAGATATTGGCATTTACTAGTCTGTTTCTGCCAAAAAAAGAATGGTCTGTAATAATAACTCACATAATCCTACCTCTGATATTTATTAGGTATATGACCATGAGGAAGTCACTAAAGTACTGACCCTCAGTGTCCTCATTGCAAAATGGGGATAATAATCCTTATAGTAAGTACAAACCTATCAGGGTTATTGGGAGGAAAGCATGAGAGGTTTGTTTTTTTTTTTTTCCAAGTGCCTTGCTATAATTTAAATATACCATGTCTACTGTATTCTTATGACATGACAGTCTAGTTACCTTTGTCAAAAAATAAAGGAAATGAAATTGTCTGTGTGATCCTGGGCAAATCACTTTACCAAAAAAAAAAACAAAAACAAAAAAACCCCAAACCTCTGCCTCAGTTTCTCCATCTGCAAAATAGAGATAATGAATACACCTTCCTCCCAGGGTTGTTGGGAGGATCAGTGAGATTGATGTTTATAAAGTACTGAGCAAGGGTCTTGGAACAGAGCAGGTATTCACTGAATAAAGGCTTGTTCTCTCCCCCTTATACCAAAAGTAACTATGTACATATAGCCCTAGGCTTGGATTTAGGAAGACCCAAGTTCAAGTATGACTTAAGACACTTTCTAGCTATGTAATCCTGGGCAAGTCAAATGACTGTAGTTTCTTCAGTTTTTCCACTGAGAAAAAAGGTAATAACAGTACCTACCACTCAGTGTTGTTGTTTGGAGGGTCAGATGAGATGATCTTGGTAAGGTGCTTAGCCCAGTGACTGGCACATAGAAGGCAAGGGAAATATGCTTGTTCCCTTTCCCTTATACCAAAGGTAGCTAGGTTGCACAATGGGTAGAACCCTAGAACTTGAAGTCAGGCAGTCTCAAGTTTACATCTGGCCTCAGACACTTTCTAGTTGTGTGACTCTGGGCAAGTCATTGAACCTTGGTTTACCTCAGTTTCCCCATCTGTAAAATAGGGATGATAACATTGCCTCCCTCCCAGGATTGTTGTTGTGAGGTCAGCTGAGGTAATAGATACAAAGTGCCTGGAACAGACTAGGGTGCTGAATAAATGCATGTTCCCTTCCTCTTATCCAGCAGGCAGCTAGGTGGCATGGTGGGTAGAGCCCTGGGCCTGGAGTAGGAAGACCTGAATATGTATCTGCTTATGACACTTTCTAGCTGTGTGACCCTGGACAATTCACTTGACTGCAATTTGCTTCAGTTTCCCCATCTGTGAAATGAGGATAGTCATAGCCCCTGCCTCCGGAGCTGTGGTTGTGAACATCAGATGAAATGATACTGGGCACATAGTAGGTGCTTAATAAATACCTGTTTCCTTCCTCATCTGTCATGTAACCTCTCCAGACCTCAACTCCCTCATCTGTAATATTGGGATAATGACAGGAGTGTCTGTTTTTACAAAGGGCTGTTCTCAGGATTGAATAAGATTATGGACATCAAGTATGAATGTGGCACCTAAAAGTCACTCCTATCTAAATTCAAGTACTTTCATGAAAATAACCCTTCATATAATGTGCCCCAGTATGTAGAAATCTATCTTTAGGAGCTCACGCACTAATGGGTCATCCTTATCAGAGCTGTTCAAAACCTGAGTCTTTCCTGCCTCCTTTCAATCTCTATGTCTGTCCATCTTCCTCAAATAACCAAAGCCAAAGCTGTTTCCCTTCAATAATCAATATAGACACCACATTCTAGAAAGCCCTACGGTTCCAGGAGGGGCCATCCTTAACTAAGCCACCTCATCTCGCTTCCATTCCATTCCCCCAAACTGACCTTGGCAATAAGCAAAAGGCTAGGTAACCCCTATTGTCTTTGGAGATGCCCTTCTTAGACCTCTGCCCACCCAACTGGCATTCTTCCACACAAACCTGACTTTCCCCCTTATTGAGGAAATAGAAAGAACTAGGAATGCCAAATCTTCCTACAGAAAAATCCAGCTCCTTAGCTTTTTCTGGGGTTTATTCTGGGAAAGACTTAGGACGAGGCAAGCTCCAGTTTTGGAGCCTTTCTTGATGGTGGACTTGTTGCACGCTTCTATTTCTGCCCCAAATCAATATCATCGGGGCTAGCTAGAAAATGGCCTGTTTTCTTCTTTATAATACTTTGGGCGATGTGAATGCCATTCTAGCCAGCTGTGACACGTATATCATTAGTGGGGGGTAATGCACACTTCTTGTCATATACTGGAGCTCTCTTCCAGCACTTGATTTTTTCATCCTGAAACTGAGTCACACACAGGCTTAATTCCAGTGTGTAACGCTTGTAACTGCGTATTTGGAGGCTCAGAGAAAAGGTGCCTATTTTAATGGGCTCTCACATTAGCATACATTCGGGTTTTGGTAATGATATGAGGAAGTCCCAGAGGATGTTTATTCATCTTTAGGGCATAAGGAAGCATCTAATTTGGAAACAGAGAAGGAAGGATTTTGTGTTGCTTTTAAACCTTGCATATCATTCAGTTTAACCAGGTAAAAAGTAACTTATTGCAAGTGTTCTCTGTTATGCATCCATGAAGAGTGATTTTGGGGGCAGGGCTACACAGGATAAACTGAGCTAATCATAGTTACTTCTGAGTGTCTAGACTTACTGATGGAGAGGTTGAGTTGGAGTCTGTTCCGACTGTGGACATGGATGCACTACATCTCTTTGGAAGCTGAAAGAATGGCCTGGGTGGAAGCCTGAGATTCGTAGACTGACTTGGGGGAGCAAAGTGAGGTTCAAGGACAGTGGGAAGAGTACTGGACCAGGATTCAGGAGATCTGGCATGAGACTCAGCTATAAAATCTACATGCTATTCAATTTAACCCCTTGCATTGCCTCAGTTTCCTTATCTCAAAATGACAACAATAATACTCCTACTGTGTCCCTATCTCACACGTTGTTGAAAAGATAAAGAACTTTATAAGCTTTAGACTTATATAGACTAGTGGGGGTTATTGTTTCTTGCAAAAAGCCTTTCTGTGGGTTCCTTGGGAAGCAGCTGTTTTGGAAGTCAAAGCATTAGCCTAGGGTGGGAAACCTGGCTACTAATTTCAACTCTGCTATGAACTGTGTGTGTGTGTGTGTGTGTGTGTGTGTGTGTGTGTGAGAGAGAGAGACAGAGACAGAGACAGAGACAGAGATCGAGAGAGACAGAGAGAGACAGAGAGAGAGAGACAGAGAGAGAGAGACAGAGAGAGACAGAGAGAGAGAGACAGGGAGAGGGAGAGAGGAAGGGGAATAGATGATGGGGGGAGAGAAAGATGTGACCTCCTTCTAGGGTTAATGAAAGAATTGGCAGGTGGGACAGCCAAATCACTGCCAGTGAGGGATCTTTCAGTGAAACACTCTGATAAGTAGGAAAGAGAGAGGGAAGGAGAGACAGAGTTAGAGAGGGAGTGGAGAGTGGGAGGGAAAGGAAAGGGTGGAAGACAGTGGGAGAGGGAAGGGAAGAGAGAGAAAAAGAGAGGGAGGGGGTTGAAAAGAGTGAGAGGAAAGAACAAAGAAGGAGAAGAGGGGAAAGAGGGAGAGTGGAGAAGAGAGAGAGGATAGGAGAGAGGTAGAAGGAGGAAGAGAGTGGGAGAGAGAGAGAGAGAACTTGACAGGACTTGTTGAATTCACATCGCCAGGCCTGACTGAATTCCTTTCTCAGGTTAATGAAAGACCAGGCAGAAGGGATAGCCAAGTCACTGCCAGTGAGGGATCTCTCAGTGAAACCCCCTGGTGAGTGGAAAAGAGGGCCCTGGGCGAGAATCCTGCAAATGGCCCATTTTCTTACATTGGAGAAGAGGGTAGAGCGGGAACATTATGAGCCAATGGGCTTCACTTCTGTCTTTCCCAAGATTCTAGAATATATTCAAGGAGTTTTGGAAAGTACTGGTCACTAAAGGGGGTTCAGTATAGTTAGCTTCGTTAACCATAATTCATGCCAGGCTAACCCTTCAAGTATGTAATACAATCCAGTCTTCTGCAGGACACTTTTCATTAGTGTTATTATCTATGTAACTTACTACCTTTGCAACCTTGAATGAGTCACTTGCTTGAGAGGGAGAGGGAGTAATAGAGAGGTAGAAGGGAAAGAGAGACAGGTTTGGGAGAAAAGGAAGGGGAGAGGAGAAAGATAAAGCAAAAGAGAGGAGGCATGGAAGAGTGAGGAAGGGAGAGAAAGGAGGAGAAAGGGAAAAGGGGTAAGAAATGGAGAAGAATAGGAAGAGGAAGAGGGAGAGAGAGGGAGGAGTAGAAGAGAGAGCAACTGGAGGTGGGGAAAGAAAGGAGAGAGATAGGAATCATGAAGAGAGATTGGTTGGGTTGAGAAGGCAGGAGAAGAAAGAGGGAGAGAAAGACAGGAAGGAGAGAAACAGACAGCCATAAGGAAGAGAGGGATCAGGGAGAGAAGACAAAGGCAGAGAGAAACAGGGAAAGAGAATGAGAAGCCAACAGCATCCAGTGAATTCAAGTGACCAGGCCTGGTTGAATTCCTTTTCAGCAAAATGAGAAAACTGGCAAAGTGGACGTGCTAGCCATCACCATTGAGAATGAATCCATGAAATTAGTTGGTGAGTGGGAAAGGGGTCCTGGGCTAGAACTGCAAAAGGACCCATTTTTCGTAAAACAGGGGATAGAGTCTGAATCATCCCAAAGCCAGTGGGCTTGACTTCTCTTCCTCTGTCTCTTTGTCTCTGTCTCTCTTTCTGTGTCTCTCTGTCACTTGGTCTCTGTCTCTCTATCTCTGTCTCTGTCTCTGTTTCTATCTCTCTGTCTCTGTCTCTCTCTTTCTCTCTCTGTCTCTAATCTAGAACACACTAAAGGAGTTATGGAAAGTACTGGAGCCACCAGGAGGGTCCTCATGATCAGCTTCCTTAAGCACACTTGTCATGCCAGAGTATCTCTGCCTTACCTTCTTGGTCCCAAGACAATCTTGGCCTAGTCTGTGGAGTGCTCTGTGCTGAGAATAGAGGCCCGATAGATGAACAGGTCTCTAGCAACAGACTTCTCTCCCTGAAAAGTAAGGCACATTCATGAATGCCAATCCAGGTATGGTTTTTCTGTTAGTACCTACAGTGACAAAGAGTGGCCAGGAAAGGAAGAGGTCACCTGTTGTTGAGGACTTAGAGGATTTCCAAGGTCAAATTCACCTGCTTCTTTGACCATTTCTAATTTGGGAACAGGGCTGCTAGAGTACATTGGAGGGGAGGTGTCATGCCAATCTGCTGCCCCACTACAAGGTGATGAATTGGTAATTAATGCTGTAGCAATCCCATTAACCATCCACTTAGAGCATTTTGGAGGCTCCCCTACAGGAAATAAGTAGTGTGATTAATATCTGTGAAACACCAGGATCTCATATAAAGGTATTATTTCTGTTGGATAGAACTAATTAAAGCATATTAATTTTGATTGCAGACTTATTAGGAAAAATAACTTTTGCAATATTACCTTCTTTCCTAGATGGAGAATAATAGTCTCTCATCATAGTCATTTTGCCTCTTAGAAGTTTTAGTAATTCAATTTATCTTCAAACATTTCTCCAATCCAGACACTGAACTGTGGACTTCTAGATTTCTTTTTTTTTTGCCTTTTGGAGGGCAATTGGGGTTAAGTGACTTGCCCAAGGTCACATGGCTAGTTTTTGTGTTAAGTGTCTGAGGCTGGATTTGAACTCAGGTCCTCCTGACTTCAGGGCTGGTGCTCTATTCACTGTAACACCTAGCTGCCCCCAAGGACCTCTAGCTTTCAAAAACCATATCATTATTTTAAAATATTTCAGTTATTGAGCTTTGACTTCCAGATTGGACCAAGTTGGACCAAGAGTTAGAAAAATACAGCTTTGCCTCAAGCAGGTCTCTTAACCTCTCTGAGCTTCAGTTTCCTCTTCTGTGAAATGATGGGACTGGATTACATGACTTTCTAAAGTCTGTTCCAACTCTAAATCTGTAAGCCTAAATATGAGTCCCTGGCTTAGAAGTTGTAGTGGGTCCCTACTGCCTTTAAGATGAAATCAGTTTGGCCCTAGACTACCTTTCCAGACCTTTCAAACAACTTTACATCACATGTTCTATATTATAACCAAAATGGGGGGCTTTCTGGTCTCATACTTACCATCCATCCTCCCCCCTCTGAGCTGTTGTCCTGTGTTCTTTTCCATGTTATATTCTTTAGCTTTTTTTCCAGGCTCAGTTTGCATCCTGTCTTCTGTGGAAGGAAGTCTTGCTGATTCCTCTAGTTCTTCCCCATCTGTCCCTCCTTGAACTAGATTTTATTTACTTTTCTGTGCTGATATGGAATTTGAATAGAAGAATGTAAGCTCCTCAAGGGCAATACCTTGCATGTTGGAGGAGCTTAATAAATACTTGTTAAAAATAAAATCCCAGTAACAACTCAGCTACCTAACACTTGCAAAGCACTTCTTCCATAGTAATTCTGGGAGGTAGGTATTGCAAGTATTTTGAAAAATTATATTGAGAGGGAGGGGCAGCAGGAGGGATAAAATTTGAAAATCAGAGTTTAAAAAAATAGTGTTATATATTTTTAAATTGTAATTGGGAAATTCTTAACAATATAAATAAAAATGTAATAAAAACAAAAAAAAAATATTGAACTTCTGACTTCACCAATGCAATGGACTCCTGAGGAGGAATTTTTTCTACCAATGAATGCCAACACTTTCTCTCCACCTAAGTTAAGTAATTTTCCAGAATCACACAGCATGTATATTTCAGAGCAGCATTTGAGGTGAGGTCTTTTTAACCACTGAAGTCTGGTAGTTTGTCATCATGGGGCGTTGTTGTAACTCCTCATTCATGCTGGACTTTTCTGAAGCCTTCAATAGGTCCTTTTCCCAATGTTTATACTTTTTTTTCACTCTAAACATACTTTTCATTATAACTGTATGATATTGAGCTTATCATAACCTATATTATCTTAACATGACATTTTACAGCATATGATTGGTTTACCTTCTTGTGACTTCAATTATCAGCCCTCAGTGGGAAAAATCTCTTGGGTTTGTGGCTGACTTGCTTCATTTAAACTATAAATATTAGTAAACTGAATATTAGTCTATAGTATCACTTTTACAGCTGACAGGTCATTCAGTTCTGGTAGGATGTTGAGATGGAGGAATGTACTTTGCTCTGTCTTCTTTCATTCTTAAAGTCTGTTAGCATTAAATCCAGGAATTTTCATTCCATATGGAATTACCAGAGTAGAAAAATTCCACATAGAATGAGATTAAGGTCCCTTGAGTTCTTAACCAATGTATTTTGATAAAACCCAAGGGAGGAAAAATGTCAGAACTTCAAACACAATAAAGTTTTATGAGTAAGGAAGAAACATAACAATATAGCTTTATTACCCAATGAATGTACCAAGCAAAGCAATTTTGACTGACTGCTGACAATGTATTATTTGAGCTGTGTATCTCTTAATTCTGTGACTAAAATTGGGATTGAGAGTTTCTGCACAGTTAAAAAAAACTGAGTTATCTAGTCTGTTTAAAGCTGATGAAGGTAAAGGAATCAAGGCAGCATCACATATGTCCTGAAGGGATGGACTCACACCTACAGCATAAATTAGGCTTTAGCCGAGGTCCAGGATAGTCCAAGTGTTCTAAATGTCTCAGCAGAACAAAATGAACTGGAAATATGAAGCAGAAAGTGTTGCCATATCGAATGAATAGGGGGAAAACGTATTTATCAAATGTTTACTATGTGCTCAGCATTTTTTCAGTGGGAAATGGGTTAGTTTCAAGAATCAGACATTGATGAACTGACTGCTAGAAAGGACCTTGGAGGCGGAGTGTAAACTCCTCAGTTTATAGGTTATGAAACTAATGCCCAGAGAGGTTAATTGATTTTCCCTGGGACACACAGCTGTGTGTCTATAGCAGGATTTGGACCCAGGTCTTCCTGACTCCAAGTCATTGTGCCACTACTTCATGTTGTTGAAATGGGTATTCATTGACAAGATCCTTTTATAAAAAGAGAGTAAAGAAAGACAACTTAAGGAAATAGAGTCTCAAATGACTTAGAGCAGTAAAATACCTATAGGTATTTTAGATCCAGCGTGATCTAGGCTCACAGAAAGCAATAGCACATCAGTATACCAAGTCTTGCTGATTCTACTCCCAATGATCCATCTCTTTCTCTCAACTCACAGTCTCTATCCTAGTTTCGGTCATTATCACCTGTCACCTGGAATTAGCCTCCTAATTGGCCTCTCTGCCTCTAGTCTCCCCCATGCCCCGCCCACCAGCCCTTCCCCTGTCAAATCCATCCTCCAGGGACTCCCCATTGCCTCCAGGGTGAAGCACATGAAGTACTAGTATCTTCCCTTGGATTTTAGAACCTCTTCTAGTCAGTCTCCAGCCTACGTTTGTAGACTTATTGCCCATTATTTTCTTCCTCACCCTCCATTCCAGTTCAGCTGGCCAAGTTGTTATTTCTTTTATGTGATAATCCATCTCCTACCTCCATACCTTTGTGCAATCTATCCCCCATGTCTAGAAGGCACCCTCTACTCACTGTCATCTCTTCAATGTGCATTGAATAGAGTACTGAACCTGGAGTCAGGAAGATTTGAGTTCAAATACAGTCTCAGACATTTACTAGCAATGTAACCCCAGGAAAGTAACTAACTGCTATCTGCCTCAGTTTCCTCATCTGTAAGATAGAGATGATAATAATAGCACCAACTCACAGAGTTATTGTGAAGATCAAATGAGATAATATTTATACAGGGCTTAGCACAGTTCCCGGCACATAGTAGGTGCTTAATCAATTTTTGTTTCCTTTCTTCCATAGAAGCTTTCTTTCTCAAGCTTTCTTCATGGCTTAGCTCAATTGCATCCTTCTATAGAAAGCCTATTTTGATTCTCTCAGTTACTGGTCCCCCTCCTAAAGAAATTAAGTTATATCTACTTTGTTCATATTTTTGTATTTGCTTCTCTGTGTATACGTTATTTCCTAACACTAAACTGTAAGCTCCTTGAGGGCAGGGATTATTTTATTTTCGTTTTTGTATCTCCTGCTGCCCATCACTATATCTGCAGTAGGTGCTTAACAAATGCTTATCAAAACAATATATATGAATGACTCTAAGAATGTGTAAATAGAAAAAATTAGTAACAGCAAAACTCAAAATGGAATGCTTTGAAAAGGCTCCAAAAGAGATAGGAGATGAATCCCTCCCTTCCACCTCCTCTTCAGAAGTGGGAAATCTGGGGTGGGAGATCTTGCATGTAAAATCAGTCTTTTAAAAGATGTCTAATTTTACAGAATTTTTTTTCTTTCTCATTTCCTTTTCATGCTTAATTATAATGGATGGCTCTCTGGGAGGGGATAGGGAGAGTAATGCAGTAGGCAATAGATAAATACAAATTTATATAAAAACGAATTCTTGAATGAATGCATGACAAAAAACAATGAGCATTTATCAAATGCTTACTGTGGGCCAGGCACCAATTCAATGAACAACTATTGAGTGCTGACTGCATGTGAGGCCCTGTGACAGCAAATGTAAAGTGCTTAGCACAGTGTCTTCACATAGTAGGTGTTACATAAATGCTAGCTATTATAAAGGGACAGAAATGTCATGGAAATAGAACCTACTAAACTGGACAACTAATTATAGGGTGAGGGAAAGTTATAATTAATAATAATATTATATAACATAATAAAATTATCATTACAGGGATGAGGGGGAAAAGCACAAAAGATCAATCATCAGTAAAAATTGGGAAATTGGGGTGACTTTCAAAGGGGGACCAATAATACCAATCCTATACAAGGCTATAGTAATTCCTCAGTGATAAAATGGATCAGTCAGTTAAGCTGGAAAGAGCCTGATTATAGATGATTCCCATATGGCCTGACAATTTTCAGAAAGAATAAAACAGCTCACAAGCCATGGGGCACTTATACCTTGTGGCCTCTTGAGGCCTTATGATCACATCCTCTTTTGTCCAAAGGGGTGCTATTTCTGATTGTGGATGGCTTAGAGTGATCCCATCACCATGCCTTAGTTCTAGAAAAACAAAAACAACAAAACTAGTGTTTCAGTGCAATCATGAATGGACTTCCCTAAACTCTTTAGTGAAATCATGCGATAAGAGGGAAGATTTACATGGAAATTGGCCAGTCTTATGCTTAAAGATTTAGGGAATAGAAAGTGGGTATTTTGTTTGTTTATTTGGTTGATTTGGTTTTGTTCTGTTCCTGTAAGTTTATCTATGTAGAAGATTTTCCATTTGGAAACTCCCTCCAACAATGCATAACTCAGGGAGTGGCCTAGAGAGGCACTTTTTAAACTGTGGGTCACAACCATTTGGTGACAGTAAAAGGTTTCTGAACATGCAACAATAAAAAATTAATTAAAAATCAAACTCTTAATGAATCTGAGGTGTTTCTGGCAGTGCTTACCCCAACAGTAAAGAGCAATTTCATAGCAGCCTGTAATGGTAATGGTATTTGAAGATCTTCCATGCCTCTTGTATTGGCAAGCTAACAGGTACTTAACACTTAGTTAAGTTCATAATTGTGTCAAGTATTAAGACCCAGAACTTGTGAATCCCACAGTGGTGTTAATTTGCTGACTTAGCAGGAAGGGGTAGGGCAGGGAGAAGCTAATGAGAGGCCCAGGCCAGAGAAAGAAGAGATTTTGAGAACAGAACTGGTGGTGGCAGAACTTCTGAGAGTTAGCCAGAACTTTTGCTGAGAACTGCCGGGAATGAGAACTGCTGGGAGCTGGAATTGCTGGGAGCAACCAGCAAGCAGCATAGAGGCTGAGCAACTACCATGAGTGAGAAGAGGAGGATCTTTGCCTGAGGGAGCCTGTTTTGTTTTGAAAGCTTGGGAATGTGGGTGTTCACTAATTAACTATGTGTAACAACTTCATGGCTACTGTAATGACTTTGACTTTATGATTTTGGGACTTGGCTTTCTGGTATTTGCATAAATGCTTTGGCTCTGTTCTCCATGTAGAGAGCCTGTTAAATTTTGTGATTCACAACTACACCAGCATATTTATAGTCACCATGGGCATTGTGAATATTGCATTGTTGTTACACAGCCTTGCTTCTAAACACAAAGCATGCGCACTTTGTACTATGCATGCCCTCAGGACATGTAACACCAAGAACTATAAATGCCTGCTGGGTAAACTTGAAAAGGAGTCATGGGTAGAAAAAGTTTGAGAAGCCCTGCAGGGCTTCTCAAACTTTTTCTACCCATGACTCCTTTAGGACTTCCATTGTGTTCATCAAGACCCATGAGCACTGGCTGAGCACAAAGATATTAATTTATTTACCCCAGGGTCACATAGCTAGTAGGGAACAAAGGTGGCATTTGAAACTGGGTATTCTTACCTCTGGTCATTCTGTTTCATAATTTAACCAAGGGTACTGTGGAGGGGTGTGCTGGTAAATGTTTAATAACTGACTTTCCAAAAAGATACACCTCACTTTTAAGTTTAATCTGAGTTATTAACATTGTCTCCATCATTTTGTTAAGTCCAGAGCTAGTCAACAAAAACAATAAATCAAGCCTAGATTTGTAGTGTTTGCTGATTTCTGAAGTATAAAAGCTCACACTGAAAATGCAACAGTTGTACCCTGAGCCAATGAGTACTGGCTGCAGCACAGCCCTTCGCTGATGTAAAAGTTTACATGAAATTAACTGTATCCCAAGTAATATAACTGTCTAATTCCCAACAGGATATTTGACAATGTTGAAAGATTTGAGAGGTGGTGTGCTGCAATGGGAAGAATGTTGGCTTTGAAGTTGGAAGACCAGGGTGGAAACCCCAGCTCTGTTATTTACTAGCTGCGTGACCTTGGGTAAGTCACTTAACTTTTGAAAACCTCATGGAATTGCTGTGAGCAGAGTATCTTCTGAACTAGAAGATGCTATATAAATGTAAGATGATGATGAAGATGGCTAATGGTGTTTGAATAAATGGGCAACTAGTAGATCTAGAAGGACATTTAAACAAAGGAACTGATTGGGGTTGGGAGGGGTTTATAAACAACTTGACCATGATGGAATGTCTGAAAATAATGCCTCCTGTTTTTGAGTGAGGAATGGATATTCTGATATATCAGAATATTCTGATATATCAGAATATTCTGATCTTTCAGGAATAGCTGGAAGAATACTTTCAGGGGGATTGCTTTATTCCTTAATTCTGAACTATACTTATACATATATTATATGTATATATACTCATACATATTTTATTGATGCATTATTTTTTATCACATTAATTTCCTGATTTGCCTCTTTCTTTGTTTTTCTGTGCCAGTCTTCTCTTATAAGAAAGAAAGGTAGTTAAAACTAACCAACATGGGGACCTTGTCTGACAATATATGCACTGTTCTATACCTGTAGCCCCTCACCTCTCCAGCAAAAGGGAGGAAATACATACTCTTCTCTGAGGCCACAATTGGTCATTAAAATCACATGGCATTTTGCTTCAGCAAACACATTTTGAAGGAACTTGTAAATAGTCATTTGTTTCCAGAGTGGCCTGGATTCACTGGGACATGAATGGATCAGTGACTTTCCCAGGGTCATGCAGGTAGTGTGAATTAGATGTAGAACTGCCTCCCAGGATAGTCTCCTATCCACTACTGCCTTTTGCAATAGTAGTATTGTTGTTGTTAATAATTCACATTTATGGAGAGGTTTAAAAAGTTTTGTGTCCATTATCTCATGCAAACCATATAACACTCCAAGGAATTATTATTATTATTATGCCAACGTGCCCCTATCCAAGAAAGTTTGTTGTTGTCATATCAAATTCTGTGACTCCGTAAACTCTAGCACACCAATATTGGCCATAGGTTTTCCTGGCAAAGATACTGGAGTAGTTTGCCATTTCCTTCTCCACTCGATTGAGGCACGTAGAGGTGAAGTGACTTACCCATGGTCACATAGCTAGTAAGTGTCTAAGACTGGATTTGAACTCAGGTCTTCCTGACTTTGGACCTCGTGCTGTATCCACTGAGCCACCCAGAAAGCTTACTTACCTCCACTCCAAAGGCTGTGTCACAGTCTCTGATGTCCATTCCAAAATCTGAGGCCATGAATGAACTAACTGATGGCAGCCTGCTTGGTATCCTGGGTCTGTCAATTAGTAGCTGTGTGACCTTGGGTAAGTCACTTCCAGTCTTTGGGTCTCAATTTCTACATCTGTAAAACTGAGGGCTCTGGATGACTAGATGATCTCTATGATCCTTCCCAGATCTATAGCCTATGAACCACTCATTCTTGAATCAGTGGCAAGGGACAGGTTGGAAACCAGGTTTTCAGTGGAAGCAAAGAGAATAAGAGGAAGTATGTGCTCAATGCAAAGAATGATGCTCCTTGGTGTAGAGTTGAAGGCTAAATTAGCATGTCCCCTACTAGGATTTAGCCTCACAGCTAGGTCAATTGCCCAGACTCCAGGAACAACTCAAGACTCATTAAGAAAAAACTATTGAAAATAGTAGCTATGAGTTTGGTTCTTAGTAGACTAGTCTACTAAGTTCTGGAATATTCAGAGATTTTATTTACCACAGAAATTAATTAATAATACAGCATAATAATAATAATAATAATAATGATGATGATGATGATGATGATGATGATGATGATGACAGTTATTTGTATAGCACTTTAAGGTGTATAAAGCACTTTATACGCATTATTTTATTCGAAACTCAAAACAATCATGGGAGGTAGATGTTTTAACTATTATCTCCTTAATTTACATTTGATGAAATTGAGGCCCTGAATGGCAGTCACTTATTCACAGTCACACAGCTAGTAAATGTCAGAGGTGAAATGTGAAACCTAGTTTTCCCGACTCCATTATGACACATTGCCCTATCCAGAATGTCATGGGGTGATAGGTCCATGCTGGGAGGATGTTTTGTACCAGGGATTATTTTAGATCAGTAAATCTAACACACTCATGTTTCAAGCTACAAGGGGCTTTTGAGGTCATCTAAGCAAATCCCCTCTCTTAATAGGTAAGGAAAGAAGTACATAGATGTCAACTAACTTGCTTAAGATCATTTGGCTATTAAGTTTTAGAACTGAGATTTGAACCCAGACTCTCTGCCTTTAAATACCACCATACTTCCCGCTCTAAACCCCCTGATTTCCCTCCACAGGGTTTGGAGTCCATTTTTATTTGAGGATATTATTGAAAGAGGATTCAGAAGAACATAAGCTCCCAGAGGACAGAGATCATTTCATTTCTGTTCCTGTATCCATAAAACTTTGCACAGTACCCAGGACAAAGTAGGTATTTAGTTAATGCTTTTTAAATGGATTTTGAAGAGAACAGAAGTGACTTATAGGCCTGCTTAGGTCATAGTGGGAAACATCTTATGAAGCAAATCTGACTTTGGGCTCTGTTAGCTCTCCTATGCCTGACAGCTGGAGGATTTCTCAGTTCTTCTCCCAAAGGGGGCAGTATTCAGCAGAAAGTCCTCACTATAGGGATCACCTCCCAGAGAATGATTTGTTGGCACTGGAACCATTTCAGTGATAGCCCTTCTGTGTCTTAGAGATAGCAGTCCACTTAACCCCAATTGCCCTGCCTTCCCCCCTCCAAAAAGCAAAAAAAAAAGCTAGCTATAGGTACTGGCCCTGTGATTTCATTGGCATACAGACCTCCCTGACAAGGAAACTGCCTCTATCAGTGTAGGTTGGTATCTTCTTTGCAACTTGGAGCACTACTTAGAACACTGAGAGATAAAATGACTTGATCACAGTCATATAACCAGTTGGGTCAGAGGTCATGCCATCTGCTTGTACATCTTTTTGACTCTAAGTGTAGGCGGCACTTATTCTGTCACCAAAGTGAGATGGGCAGTAAAACCAACATCAGCAGTGGGAGGGTAATTAATGCTTGTTGATCAATCTGTGATCAGATGTCTCAGAATCACTACCTGATCAACTTGGAGTTAGGAAGATCTGTACTCATCTCCTATCTCTTAGGCATACTGATCATGTGACCCTGGGCAAGTCTTTTGTCTAGCCTCGGTTTCCTCACCTATAAAATAAGTATAATAGTACCCCTAATAACTACATACTTCATAGGTTTGTGACAAGGATCCAATGAAATCATGCATGAAAAGTGCTATTGTAGATAAGTTATTGTGGATAATTGTCTCCTGCAGTTTATCTTTTGAAAGTGAGTTTGGGAGACAACAAACATCTCCATTTCATGGTTGCTTTGAGTTCCCCATTGTACTTAAGTAGGAAGTATATGGCACACTGTCACTTCACTTATTGCAGAAGGCTTAGACAACCCTATTGTATTAATCAGTCAATGGCATAAACTAGGTAGGAACAGATCCTTAATTGATTTGGGAGAAGTGAAGCACTTTTGAGATATTGGATATAACTAAATGACAGTATGCTATAGATGTATTGGGATTAGCTAAAAGACCTGTGTCTGTTATATTTGTGTAACAGATAATTTATATATCTAGATATGTTCTATCTATCTAGATACTATCCAGTAGGCATCTAATAGGTATAATAGATCCAATAATAGATCTATAAATAAATAATTATAGATCTAGAAATATAGATCTATAATGGATCTAATAGGTATTATCTACCATTTATCTATCTAGATATTATCTAGTTACCTAGATCTATCTATCTATCTATCTGTCTGTCTACCTATCTATCTACCTATCCATCCATCTATCTATTTATCTATCTATGAATCTATCAATCCATAATAGAGAAAGCCTACTCTAACAAGAGTTAGTCAAGCCTTGGGAGTATCTTGAGGGGGCAGAATCTTTGTGCCTCTACCTGAGGGCAGAGGGACTGATATACCCTGGAGAATGATGGGAGCCTGCTCAAACTGACTCACAAGAGCTGATTATTAAATGCTGAGTGTGAGCACTTACACCTCTGAAATTAGCAAAAGTTATAAATCATGGCTTGATTTATTATACTGTAGATAGACTTAAGTTCTAGTTCTTAGTTTCTAGACTTAAGAAAGGGATAGAAAAAACATTAGTAATGCAGACTAAGCATAAAATTATGTGTGTTTTGTTTCATTTTTCTTGGAGATCTGGCTATTAAACATTTACCAGGATGCTCTATATACACCCCAGTATTGACCAGTATTATATAGAGGATGATTTCTGAACTTAAAAGGTCAGAAGATTTGTACTTCTCAGAGCACTGTCCATAGAAGATCATTAGCTAATAGCAGCATCTCCATCCTCAGGACTCTATGAAGTCACCAACCTTCAGAGCCTAGTAGGAAGTTACACTTAAGATGGACCTCATTTGTTTCTTTTTATGAGCACACTTAGAAGAGAGAAAAGAACTTTCAGTAACCAGAAACTATAAGTTGACCCTTTGCCACTTCCATTTTATGGGCTTTCTAAACTTGAACCCACTTTTCTCTAGATTCTGTATGGACTTATGAATAGTACACCCCATATCTATGAGGGATTTGTTTTATACCCCAACTATTTTTAATATAATACCGTAGTGAATACCCCTTTATAAAAACTAATTAATTCTGGCTGACTGATAACTAATGAGGGGGTACACCCAGTGGGGGCTCATGAACAACAATACTTAAAATCCCTGGAAACACTCAGGATTACTTCTAGTATCCAGAGGGGAGAAGTAGTCAGCTACCCCATGAAGACCTAACCTGCCAGTATGAGTGGAGGATTGGGAGAGTCAAAAAGGGGGTTTGTGTGCTACACTGAATACCTGTTGTCACATTTAAGAATTCTTCAATAAGTCCTGTGATGCTTTGTAGTTTATTCCTATAGTGGTTTTCATTGGTCCAAGGAAGTTGTGTCACAATATGACAGCAACCAAGCAGGGCATGTAGGCTAATACTATAGTTTAAGACATATTGACTTTTTGTGGAGTTTATCTATTTCTTCAGCTCCAATTATATTTCCATATTTTAGGAACATGTACAGTTTGCTTTAAGGTAGAAGACAGTGGCATAAAAGAGTCATCAGGGTTTTTTCATGCAAAGCATATTTCCTTATAAGCCATATTTTTTTTTGCTTTTTGGAGGGCAATTGGTGTTAAGTAACTTGCCCAAGGTCACATGGCTAGGTTTTTGTTTGTGCGAGTTAAGTGTCTGAGGCCGGATCTGAGCTCAGGTCCTTCTGACTCCAGGGCTGACGCTCTACTCACTGCGCTACCCAGCCGCCCCAATAAGCCATATTTTTTAAAAAGCAAGAAAAATGATGAAAGTGAGAAAATTATACTTCTGAACTCAGAGTTCATCATCTCTCTCTTCACCATGAGTCCTTTGGAATTGTCTCCAACCGTTGTATTGATCAGAGTAGCCAAGTCTTTTATATTTTATAGTTGAACATCATTACAACATTGCTGTTACTGTACACAATGATCTCTTGCTTCTTCTCACTTCACTTTGCATCAAGTTTATACAGGTCTTGCCATGTTTGTCTGAAACAACCTCCTTTGTCATTTCCCACAGCACAACAGTACTCCTTCACAATCATATACTACAACTTGTTCAGCTATTCTTCTATTGATAGCCATCCCCTCAATGTCCAATTCTTTGACACCACAAAAAGAGTTGCTATAAATATTTGTGTACATATAGGACCTTTTGGTTTTTCTTTCAACCCTTTGAGTTACAGACCTAGTAGTGGTATTGCTGGAACAAAGGGTAGGCACAGTTTTATTGCCCTTTGGTTTAGTTCCAAATTGTTCTCCAGAATGGTTGGGCCAGTTCATTATTCCACCAACAATTCGTTAGAGTACCTATTTTTTCCCTCATCCCCCCCAACATTTGTCATTTCTGATAGGTGTGAGTTTGTGCCTAAGAGTTGTTTAGATTTGACTTTCTCTAATCAAGAGTGATTTAGAATATTTTTTCATATGACCATAGATAGCTTTTATTTCTTCTGAAAACTGCCTGTTTATATCCTTTGACAATATGTTAATTGGGGAATGGCTCTTATTTTTATAAATTTGGCTCAGTTCTATGCTCAATATATATTTGAGAAATGAGGTCTTTATCAGAGAAACTTGTTATAAATTTTTTTGATATTACTTTTTTGTCTATGGTTCCTTTTAGCATAATGGAGTTTCCCTGATTATCTTTTAATTGAGTCTATTTTTGCTTTTGCTTTGTCTGAGATCATGATTACTACCCTTGCCTTTTTTACTTCAGCTGAAGCGCGTTAGATTATGCTCCAGCCCTTTATTTTAATTCTCTGTATGTGTCTTTCTGTTTCAAGTATGTTTCTTGTAAACAACATCTTTTTGGATTCTGGTTTCATTCTGTTATCCCCTTCTATTTTATGAGTGAGCTCATCCCATTCACAGTTAAGATTATTAACTGTGTATTTGCCTCCATCCCATTTTCTTCTGTTTCTTTTCCTCTTTCTTTTTTTAATCATGTCCCTCTTAAATTTTCTTTTGCTTCTTACTGCTGCCTTCCTTAATCTGTCCTCTCTTTTATCATTACTCTTCCCCATTCCTTTCTCTTATACCCTTCCCCTCCTATTTCCCTATTGGGCAAGTTACATGTCTATATACAACTGAGTGTGTGTGTGTGTGTGTGTGTGTGTGTGTGTGTGTGTGTGTGTGTGTGTCTGGTTCAAGCATTGCTCTCTCCTTCCATTTTTCCCTCCAATGTAAAATCTCTTCCTTGCATATCTGTTTTGTGTGAGAAAATTTCCCCATTCTATCTCTTCCTTCCCCTTTCTCCCAGTGCATTCCTCTTTCTCACCCATTCATTATTTTTGGAGATCTTTCCAACATAATTGACTCACACCCATACCACCTATCTATATAAACTCCTTTTTACTATCCTAATAACTATAAAGTTTTTAGAAGTTATATGTATTATCTTCCCATATCAGAATGTAAACAGTTTAACTTTATCAAGACCCTTATGATACTCTTTCATGGTTACTTTTTTATGCTTCTCTTGAGTCTTGTGTTTGAATGTCACATTTTCTATTTAGCTCTGGTCTTTTCATCAGGAATGCTTGAAAGTCTTATATTTTATTAAATATCCATTTTCCCCAGGAAGGATTATACTCAGTTTTGCTAGGCAGGTTATTCTTGGTTAAAATCCTAGGTCCTTTTCCTTCTAGAATATCATATTCCATGCCCTTGACTCCTTTAATGTAGAAGTCACTAAACCTTGTATGATCTTGACTGTGGCTCTACAGTATTTGGATTGTTTCTGACTGCTTGAAGTATTTTCTCTTAGAACTGGCAGTTTCAGAATTTAACTGTAATATTCCTGAGAGTTTTACTTTTGGGATCTCTTTTCTGAGGTGATCAGTGTATTCTTTCTATTTATATTTTACTCTCTGCTTCTAAGATATGAGGGCAGTTTTCCTTGATAATTTCTTGAAATGTGATGCCAGGGCTCTGTGTTTGATCATGGCTTTCAAATAGTCCAATAATTCTTGGGTTTTTTTGGAGGGGGAAGTTAGGGCACTTGGGGTTAAGTGACTTGCCCAAGGTCCCATGGCTAGTAAGTGTTGTATCTGAGGCCGGATTTGTACTCAGGTCCTTCTGACTCCAGGGCCAGTGCTCTATTCACAGTGCCACCTAGCTGCCCCATAGTCCAATAATTCTTAAATTATCTCTCCTCAATTTATTTTCCAGGTTAGTTGTTTTTGCTGATGATATAGTTCACACTTTCTTCTATTTTTTTTCATTCTTTAGTCTTTGTTTTATTGTTTCATGATGTCTCATAGAGTCATTAGCTTCCACTTGCATAGTTCTAATTTTTAAGGAATTATTTTCTTCAGTGAGATTTTGTACCTTTTTTTTCATTTGACCAATTCTGGGTTTTTTTTTTTTTGGAGGGAAGAAGGCAGGACAATTGGGGTTAAGTGACTTTCCCAGGGTCACATGGCTAGTAAGTGTTAAATATTTGAGCCCAGATTTGAACTCAGGTCCTCCTGACTCCAGGGCCAGTGCTCTATTCACTGTGCCACCTAGCTGCCCCCAATTCTGTTTTTTAAGGGGTTCTTTTCTTTAGTTAATTTTTGTGAGTCTTATTACCATTAGTTCAATTTGGATTTTTTTTTGCGGGGGGAAGGCAAGGCAACTGAGTCAATTTGGTTTTTAAATGTGTTATTTCTTTTGTATTTTGGGTGCCTCTTTTACCAAGCTATTAATTATCTATTTATAATTCTCTTGCATCACTCATATCTTTTTCAATTTTCCCTCTACGACCCTTATACCCTTCTTTAACTCTTTCAAGAATTCCTGTTGGGCTTTTGGTCAATTTGTATTCCCTTCCCCCCCCCCTTGAGGCTTTGCTTGTAGCTGTTTTCACATTGTTGTCACATTGTTGTCTTCTTCTGCGTTCAGGTCTTGGTATTGCCTGCCACTGTGGTAACTTTTTATGGTTGAATTATTTGTTGCTATTGTTGTTTGCTCATTTTTCCAACTATTTTTTTTTACTTTGAGCTTTATGTTAAAAATGTTAAAAATCTGCTTCCATAGGAGTAGGGTGGCACTGTCCTAAGCTTCAGGCTTTTTCATGCTACTATTTTCAGAGCTAGTTCTGGTAGTCTGCAAGTTTTTGGTGCTTCTAAGGGAGAGTGATCCTGGGAGAGGTGTGGTCACTGCTCTCCTGGTCTCTACTCTGGTCTCTACTCTGGTCTCTACCCAAGAAGGGCCCCTGGTTCCCAATAGCCACAAGTGCTAGCACCCTTTTGCCTTGGAACTGTGACTAGGGCCCTTACTCCATTGTGACTGACCACCTGTGCTCCTCTGAGCTCTGGAGCTGTGACACAGAACTATGTTTCAGCAATGGAGTTGCCAATCAGTGTCAGCTGTACCCAGTACCAGCAAAGGATCTGCTGTAATCTCTTTCTGACCAGTTGTCCAGCCCCCTCTTGGTGTCTGGGATGAGATCTCCTGAAGCTGCTGCTTCTGCTGCTACTGTGCATGTGAGCTGGGGACAGGTTTCTACCCTGGTGTCACAAACTTCTGTTGGCTTCCTAAATTTTATTAGGTCAGAAAAATGTCTCATCCTGTTCTTCCGTTGGCTCTGCCACTCCAAAATTTGATTTGAGGTATTATTTTAAAGTTATTTGGTGGAGAATATTGAGGGAGTTCAACCGGATTGCCCCTAATCCACCATCTTGGCTTTGACATATTGACTTTTTAGTGAGATTAAAGCTAGCAGTTCGATTTCTGCAATATAAATGATGAAAGGTATACTTAGCAGCTTTTCTTTGGGACTCGGGGGAACTGAAGGGTTGTTAACTCATTGGATCAAGTCAACAAACATTAATTAAGCATCTACTATGTACATTGCATTGCACATTCTTAGATACACAAAGAGGAAAAATATTCCCTGACTTTAAGGATCTTATTATCCACTGGCAGGCAGGGTTCAATGTTAGAATGTATTGAGTTCATATGAGAGGTCAAACCAAGAAACACAAACCATTCCATAATAATGATAAAAGGAGATCAAGGGAGGCTTAAAGGAAGATATAGCACAAGGAGTTTAGGCCAGGAAGAAAGGGAAGGGTTTCACTGGGCACAGATATTAGGGAAGACCATTCCAGACATGGAAATGGCTTGTCTGGACACACAGAGAAAGTCAATAGAATGTAAAGGTAAGAGAGTGGCTAATATCTAATTTGTATGGAATATAGAAGGTGGGAAGGGAAGTTCTGTGAAGTAGGGTAGGAAAGATAGCCTGGAGTCCAGCTGTGAAGGGCTTTAAATGTCTTGTGGAGGAGTTTCTATTTTCTCCTAGAGGCAGTAAGTAGCCACTGAAACTTCTTAAGCGAAGAAGTGGCATGCTTAGCCCTGAGCCTTAGGAAGATAATTTCAGTAACATGAGAAACTGACAAGGGAGAACACTATAAGCAGGAAAACCTATTAGGAGACAATTGCATTTGTCTATTTGAGAGATGGCATGGTGAATTTGAGTGGTGACTGTGAATGGAAATAAGTGAACAGATAGGAGATATATTGATAAGGTAGAATTGACAAAATTGGGCATTTCAATAGAAATGGTGGAGGGCAGGGGTGGCTAGGTGGTGCAGTGAGTAAGAGCACCGGCCTCGGAGTTGGGATGACCCGAGATCGAATCCGGCCTCAGAAAATGAGCACCCACACACAAATAATGACTAGCCGTGTAACCTTGAGCAAGTTACTTAACCCCAATTGCTTAAAAAAAAAGAAATGGTGGAGGGTAAGAAAGTAGGAGAAATTAATGGTGGCTCTAAGGTTTTGATGACCCTAGGAGACTAAGAACAATGGATCTAGGCTCCTAGCCAAGGCCATCTCTACCACCGAAAAAAGAGCACCAGTTAGTGGACATAATTTTTTCATTCTTTTGATTGACAGGATTCTTGTTGTTGAATGTCCTTTGTCTTTGCCCTGAGCATTTAAATGAGGCTCAGGCAAGGTTGTTGCAAGGATTGTTTACAAAAGCAAACCCCTAAAAGACTCTTGAGTCTGGAAGAAAAAAGCAAATACTTATTTTAGCCAAGTCTTAGCTGGAGCCCCTTGTAAGCCAAATTTCATTCTCAAGAAAATGTTGCACCTGACTCCATAAACAGAAGAAAATAGAATATTATAATGCAAATGTTGGCGAACCCCAAAGTCGAGCAATGAAACCAGGATTTTGGGAGGACTAAATAAAAGTTTCACACTGCTCCTTTAAAGAGAGAGGAATGGCAAAACAACATCAAAATGCCATCCAACCCTGAGCACAGTAGCATTTCCCTGGTATGCAACACATGCATCATTTTGACAGCCCCTAATTTGATAAAGGACTTTTTGCTCATTATGTGTGTGTGTGTGTGTGTGTGTGTGTGTGTAGAGGGAGGGAGGGAGGGAGAGAGAGAGAGAGAGAGAGAGAGAGAGAGAGAGAGAGAGAGAAAGATGCCAGGAGGGAGGGAAGGAAAGAAGAAAGGAGAAGAATGATTGAAAAGAAGTTGGCCAGATGAGCTAGGCTTATTTTCAGAGTTTTCTTTCTTTATGGCTGGAAAACAGAAAAGTGTCTTGGGAAAAAAGTAGGTGGTACCTTTACTGGGCATATATTGTCATATAAGGTTAAACCCCTGAGGATATTTTACCAGTTTCTTGATGGAGTGAGTGGGATTTTGTTGTTGTTGTTGTTGTTGTTTGTGCCTAAGTGTGTATATGTGTGTGTGTGTGTATGTGTGTTTAATCATCTCTAGAACCTTCAGAATTGGGGAGCTGGATTCAGAGTTGTGAAGGAGGGGGGAATGCATTTGAATTTCTTGGGGTGCATTGCACAGTGTTTTTAATGATTCTGGAGACATCAATAGCTCATTTTTTAACATGCATCTTAGAGATGCTATATAGCTGTGACTCATGGAGCAGCCTGACCCCGGGAGAATCAAAATGGCAGAGGACCCAAAGGCCAATGGAATGACTCATGGTGGGCATAAGCAGTCTGTAGCAGATTCTCAGTGGTGATATGGACATAAGAAGTAGCGTGAAAGATGTTACCAAGGACATGTTGTAATTGAAAAGGAGGTGGGCCAATTATATAGTGACAGTGAGAGGAAACGGGGACCTCTTAAGTGTTAGACTTGTATCCTCAAGATTGTAGCTAGCAGAAGTCTGCCTATGCATTGAGCAGATCTTCTTTGAGGGATTTAGGGAAAGACACACAGATGAGAATCTCTTATGATGGGGTTTGTACATTTGCATTATAGGTGATAAGTATTGAATGAATGAATGAATGTCTATTTCAGTAGCTGCATAGTAGACATTCCCATCTCCACTTTAATGCTTATTCCCTTTATGATCCCAGGCAAGTCACTTAACCTCAGTTTTCCCACATATTTATAACATCAGGGTGCTGGACTAGATGTCCTCTATAGTTCCTTCCAGATTTGGATCTATGATTTCATGATCCTAAGATCACTGATGTTTCCCTCCTCAGATGGTAACAACCTCTCCCCACCTTACCTAGCACCGTGTTTTTATCTCCATAAAGGTAGGACCTATATTCTCTCCCAAGTTTGTATCACCTCCTAACCCCGCCCCCCAGCATAGTGCTCTATACAACATGCACTTGGTAAATTTTCTCTTTATTTTCTGAAATTGACCATTCTCTGGAAACATAATCAGATACTTGAAGGCAGGCTGGTCAGTTGCTTGATCACCCAATCGTTTGTGGGCCTAAGGGAAACTGCAGAGTATCTTGATGCAGCAGAAAGAATGTCCAATTTGTAGTCTGAGGACTGGATCCAAATTCTGGCTCTTCTGCTTTCTCTTTCTCTGATTTTTGGGCAAATCACCTCTCTTAGTCTCAGTTCCTTTTATATGAAATGATGGGATTGGACTAGCTGATCTCTAAAGTCTTGCTTCTAATCCTAAATTTATTTATTTATTTACTTTTGCTTTTTGGAGGGCAATTGGGGTTAAGTAACTTGCACAAGGTCACATGGCTAGGTTTGTGTTAAGTGTCTGAGGCCGGATCCGAACTCAGGTCCTTCTGACTCCAGGGCCAGCGCTCTACTCACTG
Organism: Gymnobelideus leadbeateri; assembly: GCA_011680675.1. Taxonomy (NCBI): domain Eukaryota; kingdom Metazoa; phylum Chordata; class Mammalia; order Diprotodontia; family Petauridae; genus Gymnobelideus; species Gymnobelideus leadbeateri. The sequence goes on from WOXC01000562.1 coordinate 84,358, forward strand.
CACCACCTAGCCGCCCCTCCAATCCTAAATTTATGATCCTATGAACTATGATTTCACAGGACCCAGATTTAAACCATCCCTCCTCCAGGCCAGAAAACCCCACCTTTCAAAGAGAATTCCTAACAGAATAGTTGCTTTGATGTTCGGAGGAAGGAGAAACATAGCAAATTGAAATGGTAGCTAAGTGCTGCATCCATTCTTTCTCTGTGTAATCATTAGAGAAGCCAGAGGCCTTTGCCATTTTAAATTTCCAAGATGGTCTCTCCAAACAACCTGGCCTCATCTATGACTTTGATCTATACTTGTTAGTGTATGTGAATCTCACAATTCTACTTCCAGCGTATTGATCCTTGCTCAGCATTAACGATTGATCGTTTGCCTTCCCAGCATCAGGCCGCCATTTGTGATGGATATTTTGTTTAAAGGTCCATCAGCAATGCTCATTAGCAACTCTGCTTTTCAGGGCTTTGTAAATAAGCAATGCATAGCTCCTGCAGGTCACTTGGTTGTTTTTATTTCATTTTGCATATCCATATCACTATTATTGTGGCTCCCCACTGTGCTTTCCATCCATCATCAGCAGAATCATTTTCCTCACTTGGAGGTGGTTCCCAATGGAAACTATTTTAAGGGCTGCCTAGTGAGAAAACAGTCTAATTAGGGGACAACTTATATTTTCCTGGCTCACTCTACTTGCTACCATACCAAGGAGAGATGTGCATGGCTGGGCCTGTCTGTCATGTACACCTCACATTCATGCTCATCATATTGAGTATGCCATCGTGAAAAGAACTTGGTCTTTAGAGCCAGATGGTTGGAATTTCAATTCCAACTTTGCCATTTACTTGCTGTGTGACCTTGGCAAGTCATACCCTCTGCAGTCCTCCATTTCTTTATCTTTAAAATGGGATAAATACAGGGGCTTTAACCCCTCCCACTGGAATATTGTGCCAAATTCAATGAAATAATATATATGAAAATATAATTAGGCAAGTACAGAGTAATATTCTTAAAGTATCTTGCCACATGCACCATTTTGTACAAGGTATTGGAGGTATGGAGCACAGAGTATAAACCTAGCCCTACACTGACAGAGCTCATGGTCCAGAAAAGGATGTGCCATGTATCCAAGAAGGAGGTCAGTATACAAGGTCCTTGATAAATTAATGGCGTCACAGAATTTTAGGGTTGGAAGGGGCCTCAGCAACCCTTTAGTTCAATCCATACATGAAGAAACCCTTACTGTAACTTTTTCAACATGTCAGCTTCTACTTGAAGACCTCCAATGAGAGAGACCCCACCCTTTCTCCAAGGCAGCCCATTTCACTTTGGGACAGCAGTCATTGTTAGGAAGTTCCCAGTTGATATCAGAAGGAAGAGAAGTCATTTTGTCCTCGAGCAATCAGAGAAAGAGTCATGGAAGGGGAAACCTTCTAGCTGAACCTTAAAAGAAATGACCAGAGGGAGGTGGAGCCAAGATGGCTCCACCATCAACAGCTCATCCAAGCCACTCTGCCCCCAGATTCCCCCCAAACTATGTAAAAGGGGACTCTGAACAACTTCTGGAGCCCCAGCACCCACAGAACGACACAGAGAAGCTAACATCCCGCTGAGGACAGCCCAGCAGCCCTGCAGGAAGGACCAGCACAGCACTCTGGGAGCCGGCAGCACACAACACGCAGAGCGCAGGAAGCAGAGCCTAGCGGAGCCCAGGTCCGCGTGAGCCGAGGTTTTAGCCCCAGGGCGGCAGAGCCAGCAGCTGGCTGGAGGAACCCCAGAACACCAGCAGCCGTGGCGACTCCAGAATTATCAACATAGACATGCCTAGGACAAAGTAAGAGGTTAGTGTCCTATGGACTTTGGGACCTGTATTTGGGGGAATGCGTCGGCTCCCTCCCCTGGGGGCTAGAAGCCGCTGAGGACACACGCCATTTTGTAGTTTTCAGAGGCAGCTCCAGCTCCCAGCCTGCAATTAATTGTAGGGAGATCCAGCGATCAGTCTTGGGGCGGGGGGGTAATCACTCTTGCTTTAACCTCCCTGGATCGGGATTGTGATCTAGGGTGGAAGTCGTGGGTGGGTTTACAGCTTGCCAGAAACGGAAGTTGCCTCCCACATGTTCGGGACAAAAATTCCTCTATCTGGCCTTAAAGCCATAGTGTGGCAACAAGCCCAAAAGTCAGGTAATCAAGTGGCAACATGCCAAGGCAAAGGAAACAGAAAAATGCAACCCTAGACTCCTATTTTGGGGGCATAGAGCGGGAAAAGGACTGTGAGGTCAGAAGTCCTGCTCCAAAAGCCCAAGGGGAAAACATGAGCGGGTTGCAGGCCATAGGGGATCTTAAGAAGGACTTTAAAAATCAAATAAGATAAGTGGAGGAAAAATTGGAAAGAGAAATGAGAAGGATGCAGGAAAAGTATGAAATGAGGGTCAACAGCCTGACTGAGGAAAACAGCACCTTAAAAAATAGACTAACTCAAATGGCAAAGGAGGCCCAAAAGGGCAATGAGGAGAAGAATGCCTTAAAAAGTCGAATTTGCCAGATGGAAAAAGAATCTCAAAAGTTCACTGAGGCGATTCATTCCTTCAGAGTTAGACTGGAGCAAATGGAAGCTAATGACTTTATGAGAAATCAAGATGCTGTTAAGCAGATCCAAACAAATGAAAGATTAGAAGGCAATGTGAAATATCTCATGGGAAAAACCACTGACCTGGAAAATAGATCCAGGAGAGACAATTTAAAAATTATTGGACTACCTGAAAGCCATGATCAAAGAAAGAACCTAGAAATCACCCTTCAAGAAATTCTCAAGGAAAATTGCCCTGATGTTTTAGATCCAGAGGGCAAAATAGAGGTTGAAAGAATCCACCGATCACCTCCTGAAAAAGATCCCAAAAAGAAAACTCCCAGGAATATTATAGCCAGGTTCCAGAATCCCCAGATCAAGGAGAAAATACTACAAGCAGCCAGGAAGAAACAATTTCAATGTTGTGGAAACACAATCAGAATAGCCCAGGACCCGGCAGCTTCTACACTGAGGGATCGAAGGGCATGGAATATGATATTCCAGAGGGCAAAAGAACTGGGAATGAACCCAAGGGTCACCTACCCAGCAAAACTGAGTATTTTGTTTCAGGGGAAAATATGGTCATTCAGTGGAATAGAGGACTTTCAAGCATTCTTGAGGAAAAAACCAGAATTGAATAGAAAATTTGACATCCAGACACAAGAAGCAAGAGATGCCTGAGAAGGTAATCAGGGAAAAGAAATCAAAAGGAACTTATCAAAGTTGAACTATTTACATTCCTATATGGAAAAATAATAACTGTGAGTGATGATATCTTTGTCACTATGAAAATAATGGAAGAAGGGTGTGTGGTCATATGAATACATATGTGAATGTGTGTGTATATGGATAGAGAGCATAGGTTGAATTTGTTGGGAAGGGAGAATACTCAAGGGATGAAATTATGAGGTGAGAGAGGAAAGTGGCAAGAGGAGATGGGGAAAGACAGGGTAGGGTAAACTATCTCATGTAGAAGAAGCAAGGGGAAGTGGTTGCAAGGGAGGGGGAGAATAGGAAGGGAAAAAAAAGGCAAATCCACATTCTCATTGAATTTGGTTCAGGGAGAGAATGACATACATACTAAATGGGATATCTCAACCTGCAGCAGAATAGGGGGAAGGGGGATGAGAGGAGGGATGATTGATGGGGGGATCCTTGGGGGGAGGGGAGGTTGGAAGTACCCACTATAGAAGAGGGACAGGATCATGTAGGGAATGGACCAGGTGGGGGGTGGGATGAGTGGGAGGGAATTATTATTTTTTTTTAAAGACTCATTTTTATTTTTTTTTTAAAGCAATTGGGGTTAAGTAACTTGCTCAAGGTTACACGGCTAGTCATTATTTATGCGTGGGTGCTCATTTTCTGAGGCCGGATCTGATCTCGGGTCATCCAAACTCCGAGGCCGGCACTCTTACTCACTGCTCCACCTAGTCGCCCTTTAGGGCAATTGGGGTTAAGTAACTTGCCCAAGGTTACACGGCTAGGTTTTTGTTTGTGCGGATTAAGTGTTGGAGGCCGGCTCCGAACTCAGGTCCTTCTGATTCCAGGGCCGGTGCTCTATTCACTGCGCCACCTAGCCGCCCCGAGTGGGAGGGAATTATAAGCAGCCTTGTACAATATATCTACTATGATAAAGTTTTGCATTGCTAGACATGTACAACATATACTGAATTACTTATCTCCCCAAAGGGAATGGGTGACAAGGCAGGAAGGAAATGGATCTGAAATTCGAGGTCTTAACATTAAATGTTTCAAATATATATAAATACTATTATTAATACTCTTTTGTTTAAAACTGGGAGATAAGATGTGCAGGCATTGGGATACAAAGATTCACCTTCCTCTAATGGAAAAGTCGAAGGGGGTATGGGAGAAGGTATGGGAGAGAGCAGATTGGAGGAAGCGATATCTTGTGGGACTGCTATTCTGGGAGGTTAGGTAGGGGAATAATGGGGGGGAAATGATTGTAACTCAAAATCTGGTAGAAATGAATGATGTAAAACAGAAGTTAATAAAACATTTGTTTAAAAAAAAAAGAAATGACCAGAATGAGCTATTGGAAGCCTTGGTACTCCAGAAACATTAGGAAAGACACAGAAAAAGAAATGAGGGTGGGAAGAACAGTGAGGTGACTGGAAACTACAACTTATAAGGCTCAGTTGAAAGCATTGTAGATGTTTTGCCTGAAGAAGAAAAGACTTAGCAAGGGACATGATAACTGTCAAGCATTAGAAGGTTTGTCATGTGGAAAAGAGATTCGACTTGTTTTGATTGGCCCTAGAGGGCAGGACTAGAAGCAACAAGTCACACGATCACAGGATGATAGATTTAGAGGCAGAGAAAGTGGCCAAGAGGCAGATTTAGGCCAGGAAAGCTTCTGCAACATTATGAGATACTCCAAAGTGGAATGAGCTGCTTGGGGAGGCACTGCGTTCCTCTTCTCTAGAGATCTTCCAACACAGAGACACTTGCAGATGCATTGTGGGAATGCTGGGAGTGGGGTTGGGTGGACAATTGTGATTATACAGCAAAAAGAAGTCTTTTGTGGTCTGCTAAAATAGAACACATTTCCTTGTTTTGTGAAATTGTTTGGCATTCACTGTACTCAGTGCTTACCAATTATTTCCTCAAAGTATTCATGATATAACGGCATAAGGCTTCTGTGTACAAATGTTTGGTTTAGTTGCTCTCATTCCTTTTTGTCAATTATGTTTTCCCATTCTCACCTCTTTTCACCTTGGAGCTAAAGTCTCTAATATCAGAATGTAGAATAATTTCATTTGGAAGGCCTTGGAGACTTCCTCTTAGAATTTCTCTATGGCTACTGTAATGGATGTTGCTGCAAACCTTGCAATTATGTCCAAGGCAAATATTTATCATTGCAACTATAGTAAGAGATAACTAGTTGTCTCATGAGATAATATTTCTTATTGCTTTTGGATGTATGGTACAATCAACTCTACCAACTCCTTTCCTTGGCCCTCCAAGTTATAACTGCAGACCATCCTTCTATTTAGCTTCTAGAAGGCTAAGATTGGTACGATTAATCTCCTCCAGCAGTGTGTCTACTTGGTTAAGAATCTCATATTTTGAATACCAACAGTCAAATTAAAATTTGTAGAGTCTAAAAACAATGCAATTCTGAGCAGCCTATACCCCCTTTCCCATCACTTTGCTATCACCACAGAAGAGGTACTGCATAGGCCTGAGGGCCACTTGGTGTTTTTCTCTGGATCATGGGTTGCCATGGTCAAAAAACTGTTTACTGAGTTGTTAGCTTATTGGCAATGAGCCTCTGTGAATGCAGGTACAATGGTCCTCAGAAAGCTCTGACCTATTCTTTCACCATGGTACAATGTTCCAGGGCTTATATTCAACAGGAATAGATTTCAAGAGCCCCAGGATCACCCCCACATCACAATGAGATATCAGAGTAGGACTGTGTGGATGTATCTCATTATTGAAACATATTTTTCCTACTGAAACTGGTTTTGTTGGGATAGAGTAGTAAGCTGACTTTACCAGTGTAAGTGGGTACCTGTGTAAGTTATTGTCTTAGAGGAATGCTTATGGGCACTCAGAGGTTAAGAGACTTGCCCAGAATCACATGTGGCAGGAATGGAAACCTAGGCCTACTCTCTATCTGCCTCCAATACTAGTGTGAATGGTGACCAGACACCTAATTTCTCTGAGCATCATTTTCTCCATCTGCAAATGGGAGATAATATCCATGGTAACTACAGTTATTCCTTCCACATTGTGACTTTCCCCATTATGGTTTCTATATATCATAGGTCAGCATAAGAAATTATGTGAGGGTTTTTAGGAAGTTTTGTAGAAACTACAAATGATACATGAAAGTCAGCAGATGACCCAGAAAAAGTTTAGAAACTCAGAAATGCATAAAAAATATGTATAGTATTGTATAATATCAATGTATTTTATCTTTTAATACCATAAATATATGCAAATTGTACAATAAGGTACTGTAAACACCCCATAAAAGGCAAAGAAAAAAACTCAGACTTCTCTGGTATGAAGGGAAGGTCAAAAGATTGTACACAGACTTTCCAGATTGTGAGGGTTCCACATACCAAATCCACAGAATATGGAAGGATTAACTGTACCTCAGTGGATTCCTATGAAGCTTAAATGAAATAATATTTGTAAAGAACTTTGTGAACCTTAAAGCTTTATAGAGATGTCAGTTGTTTTGTGTGTATGTGAGTGTGTGTATGTATTTATTCTTATTTTGTGAGGTATGTTATTTTCTTTTGGTAAAAATTTGATTTTAGGGGAGTAGCCTGCCTTTGACCAGTACAGGCTGTTGTAGGTGGTTGCCCTGTGCCCCATCCTATTTTTTGCCTGCAGCAAGCACACAGCCCAGGGGCATGTGAAACAAGTTTTGTATAGGTCTCTGGGGGAGGTAGTGATACCTCTTCATTTTGGGATCAGAGATTTACAGCTGGAAAGGACCTTAGAGGATGTTGTGTCCAATCCATTCCTCTCATTTTACAGATGAGGAAACTTGGGCTCAGAGAGGTTAAGTGACTTGTCCAGGTTTACACAGCTAGGTAAATGTTCTAGGGTGGGATTCAAACCCAGCTCTTCCTGATTCCATGTCCAGAAGTCTAGCTGCTATAACATATAGTCTCAAGAGCCCTTAAGATAATCATTCTACCTTAAGAAAATGGGCTGATGTAACTCTTTTGATGCCAAATTTTCTCCTCACTCTAGCTTTCTTACTGAATCAGTAGCATATTGGTCTGGGGGTTTAATTGTCAATGTCAAAGACCTTCCCCCAAACTATAAAACAAAGCAAATTTCTGGGGTCCTTTTATGTATAGAATCTCATTTAAACTCACAAGTGTCTGTCAATAGGAAAGAAAATAGATTTTCTCCACCCTATGCAACTTAGTAAAGATTCTCCCAAGTGTGGGGCAACTACCATATTTGTTAGATATTTCTAAACTTTATGTTTGGCTTGGAGCAAAGAGGAATTGCTTTTGGCTGATGATATTTCTTATGACTCTATTACATAGATTATGATAGTGAGTAAGTATAATTAAGAAAATTATGGAATCCTCATAAATACCTGACTTTGAAAGGAGCATGTTTGACTTCCTAGGAATTCCTTTTTTTTTCGCTTTTTAGAGGAGAGAGGGCAGGGCAAGTGACTTGCCCAAGGTCACATGGCTAGTAAGTGTCAAGTGTCTGAGGTCGGATCTGAACTCAGGTCCTCCTGACTCCAGGGCCAGTGCTCTATCACTGCACCACCTAGCCACCCCAAGGAATTCCCATTTTTTCATTCCCTTTTATCTGCTGTAATATTTTGTTTTAAAAACATAGAATTTCTGTGGAGATTTGCCCTTTACTACCCTTTGGTGATACCCCCTCCTTCCAAGCTTCTCTTCAACATTTTCTGGTTTCGGGTCAATTCAGCAAACATGTATTAAAACTCCTACTGTGTGCTAAGTACTGGGGGTACAAAGACAAAAACCAAACTAGACATTTCCTGTCCTTGGGGAGCTTGCATTCTGCTGTGGAAAGGGATACACATAGATAAGTTGACGCAAAATATATCAAGCAAATTCAAGACAGATTTTTTGTATACTGTCTCATCTCAGCAATGGCTCTGATGCATACTATCAACTCTAGTACAAGCTCATTTTCTTTTTTTTTAATTAAACAAATGCTTTATTAACTTCTGGTTTACATCATTCATTTCCACCAGATTATGAGTTACATTTTTCCCGCATTTTTTCCCTACCCACCACCCCAGAATAGCAGTCCCACTAGATATCCCCTCATCCAATCTGCTCTCTCCCATTTCTTCTCCCATATCCCCTTCGACTTTGCCATTAGGGCAAGGTGAATCTCTGAGCCCCAATGCCTGGACATCTTATGAAACATTTAATTTTAAAACTTGGATTTTCAGATCCATTCCCTTCCTCCCTTGTCACCTACTCCCTCTGAGAAGATAAGCAATTCAGTATGTGTTGTACATGTATAGCTATGCAAAACATTACCATAGTAGATATATTGTAAAAGACTGCTTATATTTCCCTCCCACCCGTCTCACCTCTCCCCTGGTCCATTCCCTACCGTCTTTGATAGTGGGTACTTCCAACATCCCCTCCCTCCAGAATGCCCTCCCTTCCATCATCCCCCCTCTCATCCTCCTTTCCCCTACTCAGGAGAGTGAGTGAGGGTAAGATATTCCATTTAGTATGTATGTGTTTCTCTCCTTGAGCCAACTTCAATGAGAATATGCTTTTGCCTTTTTGCCTTCCTGTTCCTCCCCTCCCCTGCAACTACTTCCCCTTGCCTCTTCTACATGAGATAGTTTGCCCTACCCTGTCTCTCTCCATCTCCTCTTGCCACTTTCCTCTCTCACCTCTTGACTTCACCCCTTAAGAATCATCCCTTCCTTGGGGTGGCTAGGTGGAGCAGCGAGCAGAGCACCGGCCCTGGAGCCAGAAGTACCCGAGCTTGGATCCGGCTCCAGACACCCAACACACAAACAAAAACCCAGCCACGTGACCCCGGGCAGTCACCCAACCCCAATTGCCCTCCAAAAAAAAAAGAATCATCCCTTCCCATCAAATTCAACCTGTGCCCTCTATCCATGTATACCTGTGAACATATGCCATGTACCCTTCTTCAATTATTTTCATAATGAGAAAGGTTTCATCAAACACAGTTATTGTTTTTCCATGTAGGAATGTAAATAGTCCAACTTTGAGAAGTTCCTTTTGATTTCTTTTCCTTGATTACCTTCTCAAGCATCTCTTGCTTCTTGTGTCTGAATGTCAAATTTTCTATTCAACTCTGTTTTTTTCCTCAAGAATGCTTGAAAGTCCTCTATTCCACTGAATAACCATATTTTCCCCTGAAACAAAATACTCAGTTTTGCTGGGTAGGTGACCCTTGGGTTCATTCCCAGCTCTTTTGCCCTCTGGAATATCATATTCCATGCTCTTTGATCCCTCAGTGTAGAAGCTGCCAGGTCCTGGGCTATTCTGATTGTGTTTCCACAATATTGAAATTATTTCTTCCTGGCTGCTTGGAGTATTTTCTCCTTGATCTGGGAGTTCTGGAGCCTGGCTATAATATTCCTAGGAGTTTTCTTTTTGGGATCTTTTTCAGGAGGCAATCGGTGAATTCTTTCAACCTCTATTTCCCCCACTGGGTCTAAAACATCAGGGCAATTTTCCTTGAGAATTTCTTTAAGGATGATTTCTAGGTTCTTTCTTTGAGCGTGGTTTTCAGGTAGTCCAATAATTTTTAAATTATCTCTCCTGGATCTATTTTCCAGGTCAATGGATTTTCCCATGAGATATTTCACATTGCCCTCTATTCTTTCATTTGTTTGGATCTGTTTAATAGTATCTTGATTTCTCATAAAGTCACTAGCTTCCATTTGCTCCAGTCTAACTCTGAAGGAATGAATCTCTTCAGTGAGCGTTTGAGATTCTTTTTCCATTTTTTAAGGTGTTATTTTCCTCAGTCAGGCTGTTGACTGTCATTTCATACTTTTCTTGCATCTTTCTCATTTCTCTTCCCAAATTTTCCCCCACTTCTCTTATCTGCTTCTTAAGGTCCTCTCTGGCCTGTAGCCAGCTTGTATTTTCATTTGGGGCTTTTGGTGCAGGAGTTCTGACCTCACAGTCCTCCTCCATGCTTTGAGCCTCTTTGCCCCTAAAATAGGAGTCCAATGTTGAACTTTTCTGTTTATTTTGTTTCGTTTGCCTAGGCATATTGCCACTTAATTACTTGATTTTTGGGCTTGTTGCCACAGTAGGACTCCGCCACCAGACAGGGGAGCTTCTGCCCAAACGTGGGGTCTTCACAACTTCCGCCAGTTGGGTGGCCTCTGTAAAGCCTCCACCCACTCTGGCAAATTGGATACCCACCCCAAACTTCCCCCCAGACCACAATCCAGATCCAGGCAGTTTAAAGCAAGAGCGATTAACCCCCAGACTGATTGCTGGATCTCCCTACAGTTCGCAGACCAGGAGCTGGAGCCGCCACTGACACTGCAAAATGGCTTCTGTACAGCTGTTTCTTCAGCAGCTTTTCGCCCCCAGGGGAGGAAGCCGACGCGTTCCCCAAATACTGGTCCCAGAGTCCATAGGGCACTGACCTCTCACTTTGTCCTAGGAATATCTGTGCTGATAATTCTGGAATCACCACAATTGCTGGTGTTCTGGGGTCCCTCCAGCTGGCTGAAGGCCCGGCCACCCTGGGGCTAAAACTGCGGTTCTAGGCTCAGCTCTGCACGCTGTGCTGTTGTTTCCCAGCGCGCTGTGCTGCCTGCTCTCAGAGCGCTGTACTGCCTGCTCTCAGAGTGCTGAGCTGGCCACTCCCTGCAGGGCTGCTGGGCTGTCCTCAGCAGGAGGTTAGCTTCTCTGTGCCGTTCTGTGGGTGCTGTGGCTCCAGAAGTTGTTTGGAGTCCCCTTTCACATTGTTTGAAATTTGTGTGGGGCAGAGCACATTGGAAATGCTGTTTCTACTCTGCCATCTTGGCTCCGCCCCCCACAAGCTCATTTCTATTAGAAAACTCTTTATTTTTTTTGGAGTGCGGAAGGCAGGACAATTGGGATTAAGTGACTTGCCCAAGGTCACATGGCTAGTAAGTGTTAAGTGTCTGAGGTTGGATTTGAACTCAGGTCCTCCTGACTCTGGGGCCAGTGCTCTATTCATTATACCACTTAGCTGCCCCAAGCAAACTCTTTCTTTAGAGCATAAAACAAAGGATAACATAGTAATTAACGTAGGAAATTGTATTTACAGACTGGACTATTCCATGGAAATCACTTCAATTCCCTGGACCTCAGTTTCCTGTAAGATGACACCACATGATCAAACAGGTCTCCTCCAATTCCATATCCACGATCCCATGGTTATAGTGAGGCCACTTCAGCTCTGCAGATATTCTAGTCAGTCTCCTTTTGGTGAAAGAAAAATGGTATGCTAACAAACTCTGTTCCCAAAAGAGATTGCATCCTCTGTACATGAGAACAGGCATCCATGTGTGGAGTAGATATTATGGGCCAAACATTACTAGGTCCTCAAGAAGATGTAAAGGCATGCTAAGGATGGCTGTTTCTCTCAAAAAGCTTCTCAAGAAAAGGCTAAAATTTTCCATTTTCTATTTGTTCTGCACATTCTTTTGAGCACATTCTTTTACCCCATGACATAAAGACAGCTTTGTGGACCTGCTCCCCTTGCCTGTTGTCCCTCTTTAAGCCTTGATTCCTCATTATCTTTTGTCTTCACTTTCCTTGTTGTTCAGTCATATTCAGTTGTCTGACTGACTCTTCATGACCCCATTTTGGGGTTTTCTTGGCAAAGCAAAGCACTCCAGTATCTTTGCCAAGAAAACCCCAAATAGGGTAACAAAGACTTGGACACGACTGAAATGACTGAACAACAATGGGCAGAAGAGAGAATTCTGGGAAGATAGTGAAGTAGAACAAAAAACTTCCAGCTCTTCAAATTTTCTCCACAGAAAAAGACAGAACATTGCCTCAGAGGGAATATAGAGTAGCAGAAATAAACAAAAGTCAGGGTAAAGCAGTTATTCTCCTAAGACAACCTAAGAAAACCCCAGGAAAGACCTGACCTCCTCCTCCAGGTCAACTCAGTAGAATCAATAAACCACAAGCCTTGGGAGCAGTTTGGTTGGGAGGCAGTCTCAGTCTTAGAAACTTTCATCTTAAGGACAGTGTGGGGGTCTGACAGTTGAGTAGAAAACTGAAGGACCTTCCACTGTTGAGGAATGCCAAGCACAACTGTGTTGACGAGATGTATCCTGGGAAGGGCTAGGAAAAGGAGTTAGCACATACCTGGTGAGTGTAGTAGGAGAAGGACAGAGACCTTGCTGGCTGTGGGTGCTCTCAGAGGAACAGAACCCCTGGTTTCAGTTCCAGGTCACAGAGAACAACTATAGTTTTCAGCCACTGGAGGGACCATAGAAAACAAGAATCTTTGGGGAATAGTGTGACTGGTGTCTTTAGCCTTGGCTTAGGAGTGGAGAGGAGAGCCCAAGGTTGAACCCCAGGACAGACCTCAGAAAATAACAGTAGGAATAACCTGAAGCTTGGGGAATTATTCCCCATATCCTGGGACTAGAACTTGATCAAACTAAAAGCTACTAAAAATAAAATAGAGCAAAAAAAATTAAAAATAAGTAAACAAAGGAGACAGAACCCAACAATAGATAGCTACTATGGGGATAGAGAAGATCTGGATTCATATTCAAAGGAAGATAATGGAGCTAAAAATGCCACTCCTTTTTCAATGAGAAACATCAAATGATCCCAAGCACAAAAAAGATTTCTTAAAAGAATTGTAAAAGCACTTTAAAAATCAAATAAGAGATCAAGGAAAAAAATAGAAAAAAATAAGAGCAATCCAAGAAAATAAAGAAAATTATGAAAAAAGAGTCAATCAACTTGAAATAGTGAATCAAAAACCTCAAGGAAGAAAGTAATTCCTTGAAAACTAGAATTGGGCAAAGGGAAGGTAGTGACATTTTAAGGCACAAAGAAATAATAAAACAAAGTCAAAAGAATGAAAAAATAGAATAGAGTGTGAAACATCTCATCAGAAAAGAAACAGCTGATCTGGAGAAGAGATGGAAGAATAATATAAGAAAAATTAAACTTTCTGAAAATTACGATAAAAAAGAATCTTGATACAATATTATAAGAAATTATAAAGGAAAATTGCCCTGAAGTTCTGGAACAAGAAGGCAAAGCAGAAATAGAAAAAAATCCACCAATCACTACCTGAAAGCAATCTCAGGAGGAAAATTTACAGGAACTTCATAACCAAGTTTCAAAGCTCCCAGGTTAAGGAAAAAATATTGGAAGCAACAAGAAAAAAAATTAAATATCATAGAGCTTCAATAAGGATTATACAAGACCTAGAAGTTACTACACTGAAGGACTGTAGGTCTTGGAATGCTATATTTCATGGAGCAAAAGACCTGGGGTTACAACTGAGGGTAATTTTCCCAGTAAAGTTAAGTATAATTCTGAATGAAAAAAATGACATTCAATGAACTGAAAGACTTTCAGGTATTTGTGAACAAAAAAAGCAGAACTTAAGGGAAAATTTGACATATATAGATGAAATATGAAGTAAACATTAAGGACCAATTATAAGGGACACAATAAGGTCAAATAATTTATTTCCCATATATGAAAATATTATCAGTTCTTTTATGACTGTCATTTTCATTTGGGTAGTTTGAAAGAAAGGCTTGAGCAAAACTGAGTATGATAGGGGTGATTAAGAAAAACTGTGCAGGAAGACATAAAAAGGAACAATTATCTCATACTAATGAGGTAAAAAAGGAAAAAATATATACAGAAGAAGTTAATGGGGGGAAAGTAGGGAGTGTTGAAAATGTATTCTCATTGGGAATGGGTTAAAGAGGGAACAACATACACACATGTATAAAAGTCTTCTAAATTCAGAAAGAAATAAGAGGGCAAGAGAATAGGGTTGGGGGTAGAAGATATGGGAGGGGTTCTTGCAGGGGTGAGTAGGTTAAGGAATAGGAGGGCAAGGTAGCAGGCAGAAGTAAAGCAGAGCTGTGAAGAGGGATAGGGTAAATAGGGTGAGAAGGACAGTGAAAAAAAAGAGGAAGGAGGAAACTATAAAGCACATAATTATAACTTAGAATGTGAATGGGATGGATTTACCCATAAAATGGAGACTGATAGCAGATTAAAAATTTGAATTCAGCAATATGTTGCTTTCAAGAAATGCTATAAAATGAGAGACACATGCAAACATAAAATAAAGGTCAAGAGTTAAATTTATTATATAAAAAGCAGGGGTAGTAATCATGATTTCAGACAAAGTTAAAGCTAAAATAAATTTAGTCAAAAGAGAAAAATAGGTAAACCATACTATGTGTCAGCCATATTATTCAATATTGTTTTAGATAATTCAAAATAATTGGTATAAAATATCCAAGATGCAAGAACTATATGAACAAAGAGATAAACACTTTTTATACAAATAAAGTTAGATCTAAATAATCAAAGTAATATTTATGGCTCATGGGTAGGTAAAGCCAATGTAATTTTTAAAATGACAATTTTATCTAACTATTTATGTAATGCCATCCCAATCAAATTACTAAACATTATCTTACTGAGTTAGAAAAATAGTAACAAAGTTCATTTAGAAGAACAAAAGGTCAGTTAGAAAAATAATAACAAAATTCATTAGAACAAAAAGTCAGGAACTTTGAAGAAACCAGGGGGAAAAATATGTAGAAGAAGCAGATTCAGTACTATCAGATTTTAAACCATATTATAAAGTGAAAGCATGGTTGAAGTATAAAAATGGATAGTTTTGATTATCTTTTTTTTTAGGGCAGAAGGCAGGGCATTTGGGATTAAGTGACTTGCCCAAGGTCACACAGCTAGTAAGTATTAAGTGTCTGTGGGGTTGGATTTGAACTGAGGTCCTCCTGACTCCAGGGCCGGTGCTCTAATCACTGCACCACCTAGCCATCCCTGATTATCTTAAATTAAAAATTTTCTTGTATAAATAAAATGCATGCAGCCAAGAATAGAAGGAATGCAGAAAATTGGGGGGGGGGGGGAAACTTTCACAGACTTCCGCCCTTTGGCAGCATTAGTGACTACCTTCACATGAAAAGGAACATATGTGTCAGTATAGACAAGCCTAAGACTGGGCCTTAAGTCTCTGGCTGCCTCTTCCATTTTATATCCCTTTCTCTGAGCAAGACAACTAAACAACAAGCATGTCATGAGGATTTTCTTGGCTTAGAGGCAGCTTTAGGACTTAGAGATGTTGGGAGCTCTTAGATCCAGGTTCTGGTTGTCCAGCAGGAGTTGACCTTGGAAACAACCTTTCAGAGAAATTGATGACCACTGTCAAGAGCATGAGCTTAAGCCATGCCCTGGCTTGCCAGAAGATACTAACCTGAAGGAGTTGCCCTGACAGTTTAGGGCCAAGGTGAAGATAAAATGCTTCTTCAGTAGTTTCACCAAGTGTTTTTTTGTTTTAATGTGCTATGTCTTAACCTCCCTGGTGAGTATAATAGGAGTTGTGAGTTAAATGCTCCATATACTAAATCAGGGCTCAGCACACTATGGTTGTTGTTTTGTTCAGTCATTTTTCAGTTGTGTCCAACTCTTCATGACCCCATTTGGGGTTTTCTTGGTAAAGATCCTGGAGTAGTTTGCCATTTCCTTCTCCAGCTCACTTGACAGATGGGGAAACAAAGGCAAACTGAATGAGATGACTTGCCCAGAGTCACACAGCTAGTAAGTGTCTGAGACCAGCTTTGAACTCAGGAAGATGAGTCTTCCTGACTCCAGACTTGGCACTCTATCCACTGCAGTGCCACCTAGCTACCCAGTATACTATGGCTTATGGGTCAAATATAGCCCAACACTTGTTTTTGAAGGGTGAGAGTTAAGAATGGTTTTTACATTTTAAATAAAGTTTTATTGTATTTAAAAATATGAAAACTAGCTTTTAATTACTGTATACAATACAGGGAATACCCCTGCTCTAAATCATTGTCAATGAACATATATGAGGCTCCTAGGTTTAAAGTATTTCTCTCGTGGTAGAAGCAACAAAAAGATGCCCTCTGTATGATACCTTCCTTGTACATTAATTGCCATTTTAGAATGAACCTCTTGAGGGGAAATAACATGCTCATACATCAACAAATATAACATATACAAGGTAAATCAAGGCAGTTTCAGAGTGGATAGGCTAGCAGGATCAGGAAAGGCTTCATGTAGGAGGTGACATTTGAATTGAACTTTGGAGAAAGTTGGGAATTCTCTGAGGTGGAGGTAAGAAGGCATGCCAGGTATGGGGGAATGGCCTATGCAAAGGTATAGAGACTGGAAATGAATTATTCTGTGTGGAAAGCAACAAATAGCAAAGTCTGGCTAGAATGTAAAGGGGAATCCAGTTGAATAAGTCTGGATTAAGAATGTGAAGGGTTTTAAATGCCAAATAGAGAGCCCCTGATGCTTCTTGGGCAGAGGAGGAATGACTTGATTAGACCTGTGTTTTAGGGATATCACTTCTGTGAAGTCAATGGAATGGAGTCTCATCATCAACAGGCTGGCCATAAGGGGATGATATTTTCAACTACAGCAGCTCTCAGATTGTTTACAGAATTTTTGAGGTGCCACAATCAATCAACCTTTGTGAGAGAGAGTACCCCCACCAAAAATCATAGCTCCTTGAGGGTTCAAAGAAATATTGGGAGGTTTGGTGCTAGAATCAAGTTGGTGTGGGGGTCATTATAAGTCATTTTGCCTGGCTGAGTATCAGATTAAGGCCTTCTCCAAAGTGAGGGGCTCAAGTTCTAGAACTCTATTTCAGGAGGCTGCAATTTTTAGGAGGAATTGGAAGGCTCAATTCATTGCAGTGTCCTTCAGAAATCCCTCAGGAAATCATCAATCAGTACCTACTGAATGGCCCCAATACACCAGGCACTGTACAAAACCCTGCCTTCTAGAAACATGCATCATATTAAGAGATGTGGGCCTCGAGCTGCCTGGAGTTTTAAGTAATAGGAAAATAATCTTCCTCCAGCTTTCAGACTCTAGGAGCATTGAGGTACTTCAGCGATAGCTGTAGCACTCACTCATGTTGGCATTTAATTATCGACTGCCTTGCCTTGTTGTTTAACTGTTTCATGTGCGTAAGTATGTCTTGTCTCCCTGAGGAGAATGCCACCTTCCCAAGGGCAGGGAGCATTTCTTAAACATCTTTTGTACCCTGGGCATCTCCTGGCACAGATCTATGTACATGAGAAGGATTCAAGAAATTTTTTTGTTTGTTTTTTTAAGCAATTGCAGTTAAGTAACTTGCCCAAGGTTACATGGCCAGTTTTTTTGTGTGTGGGTGTTAAGTATCTAGGGCCGGAACTGATCCCGGGTCCTCTGGACTCCAGAGCAGTGCTCTTACTCACTGCACCACCTAGCCGCCCCTTCGAGAAATGTTTTTAATTGAACTTTAAGCTTCACATTTTAAACCCTCCATAATCTAGTCCCTAACTATCTCTCAAACCTTATTTCATATTGTGCCCCTTCATACACTAGCTGATCTACTCAAACTGGCCTGCTAACATTCACCTGTATATTCTATCTCTAGCCTGCATGCCTTTATATAGGTATTCTTCCATGTCTGGAATGCACTCCCACCTTCTTTCTATCTCATAGAAACCTTGCCCTCTTCTGAAGCACAGCTTTTATATCAACCCTTATACCAGGCCTTTCCTGATCTTCTATCTGAAAATTCATCCTCTTGAAATTACTTTTCATAACTTTTTATGTATTTACTTATCTGTGTGCATGGCACCTTTGCCTTATTGATTGTAAGTTCCTTGAGGGCAGAAGCCCTTTTGGTTTTGTATTGGCATAACCTAGCATAATTCATTGTATAGAGCAGTCACTTATTAAATATTTGCTAAACTGCATTGCATTGATAACCTCTATTGATAAGGAGATATAGGAAGAAATAGGTTGGATGCTCACACATGACTCTTATTACTCGCTTCCTTTCTCTTTATGAAACCATCCATAAAGGAGTCCCAACTAAGGTTGTTTCATGATGATCTAATATATTTGAATCAGTCCCTGCCACAAATTGGCAAAATTCTCCTAGAACATTGTTCCACCAATTACCAACTTATGCCACAGGAAACTATTCCTTTGGGAGAAAAAACTGGTGCCTATCATGTTGTATTTTTCTAGGATGATTTAATGACCCTAGGCAAGGTTTGCCTGAAGTCTTTCTTTTAAAGAGTCATAGTTACTTACTTTTAACTTGAGTAAGCAAACATTTATTAAACATCTACCACATGCAAGATTCTGTGTTTTGCATTAGAACTTCAAAAATAAATGGGTAACAGTCCCTGCCCTCAAGGAACTTCCCTTCTACTTGGGGGACACTTTGATGGACCCGTGCTTTTGTTGCTGTGGGATCTTCTTCCATTGATAAAGGTTGTGACCATTCTATGGCTCCATATCCAAATGCCTGAATATATATGTGTGTATGTGTGTGTGTTTCTATATATCTATATCTATATCTATATCTATATCTATCTATCTATCTATCTATCTATCTATCTATCTATCTATCTATCGAGAGTGCATACTATATAAGAGCCGATCCCAGGAAGGTAGAAATGCTTCCACAGCTTATTTCCATGCTTGTATCTGCCTTCTCCCTCCCTAACATGTATGATTGTTAGTCTGAGGAGAGAACAGATCTAAAGAGCTGTTAACATTTTAAAATGCATCTATTTAAGATCTGTCACTACCCTTGTTAGTTAAGGGACTGTCATTTACAGTGTTGTCCACAGAGAAAATAATCTACACCCCCAACTACATTATTTATGGTTCAATTTGTCCTTGATATATTTTAATGGGCTTTGCAAAGTACTATTTATAATTGAACTGTAATGTAATGACAAGCTCAGACTTCATATAGAGCCTAGATATGGTGTCAAAAGGCCTTTGTTGGAGTTCTAACTTCAGCAGTTGTTAAATGTGTATGTGTGTCTGTGTGTGCTAGATTTAGACTTGGACCCATATCTTGCTTCAAACACTTACTAGTTGTGTGATCATGGGCAAGTCAAATAAGCTCTCTGGGCCTCATTTTCTTCATCTGTAAAACAGAAATTATAATACCTGAATGATAAAACAGAAGAAAACATAGGCCAATATTGGTAATGAGCATGGATTAAAAATTTTTAAACAAAAACCTGTCAAACAGACTATAGCAGTTTGTTCAAGAAATTATTCAGCATGACCAAATGATCCCAGGATTGATACCAGGATTGCAAGAATTAGGACATCATTAGGAAAATAATTAACATAATCATATTAAAAACTAAAGCATGCAAAGCCACATGATCATATCAATAGATGCAGGAAAAGCCTTTGACAAAGAGCAACATGCTTATGCTGGAAATCCTACAAAGTATAGGCATAGAGAAATCTTTTTTTTTTTAGTATCATAAAAGTTTCTGTCTAAAACCAAAAAAAAGCATCATGTGAAATGGGGATACACTATAACCTTTTCTAATAAATATGGGAGTTGGGGCAGCTATGTGGCACAGTGGGGTGGCTAGGTGGCACAGTGAATAGAGCACCAGCCCTGGAGTCAGGAGGACCTGAGTTCAAATCTAGCCTCAGACACTTAACACTTGCCAGCCATGTGACCTTGGGCAAGTCACTTAATCCCAATTGTCCTGCCTTCCCCTCTCCAAAAAGAAAAAAATATATATATGGGAGTGAAGGAAGAATGCTCACTGTCTCCATCATCATTTGATATAGTTCTAGAAATGCTAACTACAGCAATAATGCAATAGAAAGAAATTAAAGGAATAATGATAGGTTAAGAAGAGATAAAACTATTGCTATTTGCTGATAATTTGATGGTTTACTTGGAAAATCAGGGAATCAACAAAGATACTAATTGATACAATAGCTTTAGCTAAGTTACAGGTTACAAATTAATCCTGAAATATCAACAGTATTTCTAGAAAGTAATAACAAAACACAAGTAATAATAGAAAGGAAAATCCTGTTCTAAATTACTACAGAATGTATTAAACATCTGGGGATCAGCCTAAACACAACAGACTTCGATAGCTTCAATGGCAAAGTGCTCCTTAAAGAAATAAAGAATAATTGAAATAGTTGGAAGAATATTTAGTGTTCATGGCTAAGCCATGCCATTATAATAAAAAATGACAATATTATCAAAATCAACTTATGCTTTTAATGCTAAACCAAACAACTTATCAAATGGATACTGTAACATAACTTGATAAAATAATAAAAAAATTTATTTGGAAAACCAGAATATCTAGAATATCAAGGGAAATAATGAAAATAGGTAAGGACCAAGGGGGAATAGCACTTCCAGACCTCGGACTATATTATAAAGCAGCAGTCATTAAAACCATCTAGTATTGGTTAAAAATTAGTGAGATACATTAGTGGAACAGATTAGACCAGGGAGATGAAAAAAAAATAGATCTCAGTAGCTCAGTGTCTGATTAAGTAGAAATCATAAATTACTTCAGAAAAAGACAACTTATTTGATAAAACGGTTGGAAAACCTGGAAAACAGTATGGCAAAAGTCAGGCTTAGACCAACATTTTATACCATATTCCATTATGCATTCTAAATGAATTTGCAACCTTAATATTAAAGATCATACTATTGAAAATTAGAAGAGAGGGGAGGCTAGGTGGTGCAGTGAGTAGAGCACCGGCCCTGGAGTCAGAAGGACCTGAGTTCGGATCTGGCCTCAGACACTTAACACACACACAAACAAAAACCTAGCCGTGTAACCTTGGGTAAGTTACTTAACCCCAGTTGCCCTCCAAAAAAAAAAAAAAAGAAAGAAAATTAGAAGAGAAAGAGATCATCTACCTCTCACAGCTATATGTAAGAGATATATTCTTAACCAAACAAGAAATAGAGGCAATTATAAAAGGTAAAATAGATAACTTTGATTACTTTGAATGGGGGAAAATCTTTGTATCAAATTTCTCTGTGAAGGGTTTGGTATCTAAAATATATATATATCGTGTGTGTGTGTGTGTGTGTGTGTGTGTGTGTGTGTGTGTGTGTGTATAAAACTAATAGCCAGGGGCGGATAAGTAGCACAGTGAATAGAGCACCAGTCCTGGAGTCAGGAGGATCTGAGTTCAAATCCGGCCTCAGACACTTAACACAAAAACTAGCTGTGTGACCTTGGGCAAGTCACTTAATCCCAATTGCCCTCCAAAAAGCAAAATAAGGGGCGGCTAGGTGGCGCAGTGAATAGAGCGCTGGCCCTGGAGTCAGAAGGACCTGAGTTCAGATCCAGCCTCAGACACTTAACACACACAAACAAAAAAACCTAGTCGTGTGACCTTGGGCAAGTTACTTAACCCCAATTGCCCTCCAAAAAGCAAAAAAAAAAAAAAAACCCAACCAAAAAAAAAACCAAAAAGCAAAATAAAATAAAACTAATAGCCATTTCCCAATAGGTAAATGGTCAAAATGAGCAAACAATTCTTAAAATAACTACGAAGTATTCACAACTACATAGAAGAATGCTCTAAATCACTAATAATAGGAGAAATAAACATCAAAACAGCCCTGAAGTTTTACCTCACACTCTGTAAATTGGCAAAAAAATGTCAAAAATGGAAATAATGTTGGAGAGTTTGTGGAAAAATAGACACACTAATACATTTTTGCTCGAACTGTGAAATGGTATAACTGTTTTGGAAAGCAATTTGGAA
The DNA here is from genome assembly GCA_011680675.1 of Gymnobelideus leadbeateri. Lineage (NCBI taxonomy): Eukaryota > Metazoa > Chordata > Mammalia > Diprotodontia > Petauridae > Gymnobelideus > Gymnobelideus leadbeateri. The sequence goes on from WOXC01000562.1 coordinate 106,258, forward strand.
TTATACAAATTAAGTGAGAAAAAATGTCTATATCCTTTGAGCCAGAGACTCCATTACTGAGTTTATAACCTATGGAAGCCATTGGTCAGGGGAAAAAAAGGTCCTCAAATACTACAAAATATTTATAGAAGTACTTTTTGCAATAGCTAAGAATTGGAAACAATGTAGATGCTTATCACTTGAGGAATGGCTAAACAAATTATGTTACATATTTACTGTGCTGTAAGAAATGATGTGTGATTTGAGTATAGAGAAGCATGCAAAGATCTATATGACCCAATATAAAGAAGAGTCAAGGAAATGCTATACACGGCAACTACAACAATTTAAATTGAAAAAAACAATACAACAAAAAATCAAAACAAAATTATTAAGATCAAATAGGACTCAAAAGAAGAAATATAAGAGGTAACTAGGTGGCACAGTGAATAGAGCACTGGCCCTGGAGTCAGGAAGACCTGAGTTCAAATCTAGCCTCAGACACTTAACACTTGCCAGCCATGTGACCTTGGGCAAGTCACTTAATCCCAATTGCCCTGTTTTCCCCCCTCCAAAAAGCAAAAAAAAAAAAAGAAAAGGAAATATGAGAAGCTACCCCCAAACTACCCCATTCTAGGGGGTGCACAGGTGTTCTTCATTGCATGTGTTTTCAGACTTTTTCAACATATTGATCAGTTCTACTAATTTTTCTTTCCCCTCCAAAAATACTATTTATTATATGGGATGGCTCTCTGAGTGGGAGAGGGGGAAGACTACACAAGCTCCTATGGTGATATAAGAAATAGAAGATACTAATAAAAACTTATTAAATGAAAAGATAAACCTTCCTTGCTCAGACTCTACTCTGAGCATGTATTCGCAATGAGATCTTGCCACTATACATACCTCTCTCATGTGAGTGACCTTGGCCCTATGTGGCTGTTCTCTGTCTGTGTTGACATATGGTGCGTGCTTTTGTATGTGCCTGCTTTCTGTGCTGCATTGTAATAAAACTCATGTTTACACACACACACACACATTATAATGCCTGTATTAATTACTTCACATGATTGTTGCAAGAATCTAATTAGCTAATGTTCACATAATTTTGAAAGGTTATATAGCATTGGTAAAGTACTGGACTAGCACTGAGGAAGATGTGGCCTAAATCCTGCCTCAGACACTTGGTAGTTGTGTAGCCATGGGCAGGTCACTTAATATCTCTGAATTTCAGTTTACTTATCTGTAAAGTGAGTATCATAATCTCTATTGTACCTTCCTCACAGGATTATTGAGAATTTCAGATGAGAATAATGTATATTGGGGAAAAAATCTGCAGATTTTAAAGGTGCTGCCTAAACATCTATTTCATTATTATTATGTAAATAGGGAATAATTACAATATTAAGTATTGATTGAATTCTGACACAGAATAAATTGGTGTCAACTTATTCCTCTTGCTTTCTGTCATCATCTGTTCTCTACCCCAAAAGGATGACCAAGGTAATTGTCTACTTAGCTGACCTAATCACTAAAGAATTTAGTAAAAATTATTTGGGTGTGGGGGCGGCTAGGTGGCACAGTTAGTAGAGCGCTGGCCCTGGAGTCAGAAGGACCTGAGTTTGGATCCAGCCTCAGACACTTAACACACACAAACAAAAACCAAAACCTAGCTGCGTGACCTTGGGCAAGTTACTCAACCCCAATTGCCCTCCAAAAAGCAAAAAAAAAATTATTTGGGTGAATCTTCAATTCATCCAACTCACATTATACTTACCATGAAAAGAAAATGAAAGCGAGAAGTTGTCAAGGATCGATCACTTAAAATTCCTTTGATACAGGTATTTAGGTAGTTGACAGTTTATAAATGTAGCTACATGGGTCTGGTGAAAGTCCCTCTCAACTTCCTTGCCCCCATCAGAGGCATTCCTCTGTTATCGAATGTACCAGGACTGAGAGAATACAGGGGGCAGCTAGGGGCACTGCAGTGGATAGAGTGCTGGGCCTGGAGTCAGGAAAATTCATCTTCTTGAGTTCAAATATAAGTTGGGGGAGGCAGTATTTATCCCAAGCACGTGAAGACTTTCCTCAGTGGAATGGGCAAATGAGAATAATTTGTTCCAATGGCCATGAAGGTGGCCGAAGAAGGTGCTGTGAAGGTCAGACATTGAAGATGCCAAGGTTGGAGTGGCTAGGTGGTACAGTGAATAGAGCACCGGCCCTGGAGTCAAGAGGACCTGAGTTCAAATCTGGCCTCAGACACTTGACACATTTACTAGCTGTGTGACTTTGGGCAAGTCACTTAACCCCAATTACCCTCCAAAAAAAAGCAAAAAAAAGAAGATGCCAAGGTAACCTGTATCCTGGTTGACTTTTGTCCTGCCACTGGACTTCAATGACTCGGAAAGAAAGTGAGGCTGATGACTTTGTGCAACTATACCTCACTTTAATCCAATTCATACAAAATGTCAGTGGTCTTCTTAGATGTTTTGGGTTTTTTTTTTTTTTTTGCTTTTTGGAGGGCAATTGGGGTTAAGTGACTTGCCCAAGGTCACACAGCTAGTTTTTGTGTTGTGTCTGAGGCCAGATTTGAACTCAGGTCTTCCTGACTTCAGGGCCAGTACTCTATTCACTGTGCCACCTAGCTGCCCCCATTGGTCTTCTTAGAAAACTAAGGACAAACAATTCCTATGGTCCACTTGAGTGAGTCAGTATATTTTAATCTCAGCCCAGTCATTTAGGTCTGCATCCAGGAAGCACTGTGCTACATATGTTTCCTGAGAGAGTAAGACTTAATGGCAGAACACTTGCTTAGCTGTGGCTGTGCATGGCAAGAATGAATTGAGGACTTGGTCTCAGTCAAATTAGAAGGAGTTGCCGATGGTGGGAACTGGCTTTGGATTAGGCAAATTGATTTCCAGTTAGAAAGTATATGAGATGCTTCTTATGGGACCCTGGGATGCTGTGGAAAGAGAGCTGAATAAGGAGTCAGAAGACCTGGGGTCATATCCTCACTCTATTATTATCCATGTGACCATGGTCAAGTCACTTCCCTGGGGTTCAGTTTTTTTCCACTATAAAATAAAGGGATTAGACTAGGTGACCTCTAAGGTCTAAATCTGAATAAGTATCATTCCCAGGAACAGTGTTTATAGCTATGAGATATCTTATTTTTAAAAGGTATAAATATATCTGTATCTTTTGTATTAGAAAAATGAAGCACATAGTTTTGCTTTCTATCTTATTTGAGGTATGTCACTTCCAAAAGACATATCTCATCCTAAAGAATCACTATTTTCCCCTTTCCTGCTTTATAAATATAATTTTTCATAATAAAAAAGGTTGTCTCATTTGAAATGTAGTGATTTTGGCTTGGTGACCTCCTTTCCAAAATCATAATTTTCTCCAGCTGTGTAATTCCTTTCTCTTCCTTCTAGGCAGTTGCTTTTTTCCCTCTTAATTCACCATTAATCAAGGCCATGCTATGTGCAAGGTTCCATTTTTTATTTTACAGTGTTTAAATAAACATGCTTCATAATTAGGAAAGAACGGTGCTGTGCAGTGGGAAAACTGCCTAACTTGAAGTTGGAAGACTTGGTTTCAAGTTCTGGCCCCTATATAATATTTACTGGCTGAGTGATTGTTTGCAAATTATTTTGTCTCTCAGAGGTCTTAGCAACTCACCTGTAAAATGAAGGCCCTGGATTAGGTGGTTTTTCAGTGTCCCTGGTGGCAATTTCTGTAGCACTATAAAATTTATAAAGTGCTTCAAGAAATCCATCAGCATGTTTGAACTGGTTATGTGGTTCAAATGACTTAAGAGATTTAAAAACCTTTGTAAACTTGACAGTGCTCTAGCTCCATCAGCAGGTGATCTATTTATTATCATTTTATTCATTCGCCCATTTATTTATGCAATAAGCATTTATTAAACATTTGTTGTATGCGAGATACTCTGCTAGATGCTAGTAGTACAAAGATATCAAAGAAACAATTCCTGCCCTAAGAGAGTTTCTGTTCTATTTAGAATCCAAAAGACTAGACTGTTCCTCTCAGGATCTTTGAATATCCAGTATGCATTTTCTTTGCCTTATCAGATGTGTCTGTTACTAGACAGTCTTTTTTAGTATAAGCCCTTTGGACTTTTAGTGCCCAAAAAAGGAGGAAAAAGCATGGGTTCTGGAAAGATTTGTAGAATTCTGAATGTTTCCATGACCAAGTCAAAGCTTGCAGACTGGGTCTGTTTTCCCCCATTGGCATGAATGAGTGGGCTTTCTCATCCCTAACAACTTTTTCATTGAGAGCCTGCAAATTGATTTTTAATGTGCTTTTAATGTCCCCTGGTGTTCAGATCTTCCTCCTTGCTTCCCAAACTGTGTTGTCCCTAATCCTACCCTGTGGAAAGCTGTCTTTCCTATTCAAACCCTTGCTTGGTTTTAAATGCTGACCCTCTAAGGGTCCGGAGAGCACAATGAAGGTTGCTAAGTGGCACAGCAGATAGAATGTTGGACTTAGAGTCAGAGAGACATGAGTTTGAGTCTTGCGGTCCTCAGACACTTACTGTGTATAAGCTGTGTGACCCTGAGCCAGTCACTTCTGTTTTACTTTCCTCTGCTGTAAAATGGGATCATAATAGCACCTGTCTCTGTGTTGTCATGAGGGTCAAGTTAGATAAATATGCAAAATGCTTTGCAAATCTTCAAGCTCTATCTAACAGTTAGTTATTTTTATTGTCATCTTCATTGTTGTTATTTATTTGGAAGACCACTTGGCAACTCTGGGATAAAAACTAGCATGTGGTACTGAGAACCTCACTTGGTACCTCTCCTAGAATTGGACACAGTCTAACCTCTAACCACTATGTGACACCATTCCTCACGGGGAAGATGGTCTATTGCTAATGACCACATATAAGAAAACAGATGTATACTAAGTATAAATAGTTGGATCTCTTCCTTAGAACATTACATTTAAAATAACGAGAAAGGTTGTATTGTGGAAGCTCAGACATGGAAAGAACATCAAAGGCCATCCCGTCCAACACTTGCCTTTCTGTGAATTCCTTGTAGTTATTTGTTGCTATTGTTGTTTAGTTGTTTTCAGTCATGTCCAATTCTCTGTGACCCCATTTGGGGTTTTCCTGGCAAAGATACTGCAATGGTTTGCCATTTCCTTCTCCAGCTTATTTTAGATGAAGAAATTGAGGCAAACAGAGTCTGGTGACTTACTTGCCCGGGGTCACACAGCTAGTAAATGTCTGAGGCTGGATTTGAACTCAGATCTTCCTGATTCCAGGCCAAGCCTTCTATCTATTGCAGTGCCACCTAGCTGCCCTATATTTATAGGGCCTATATTTAATAGCCTATATTTAAATAGCCTCCATTATGTGCCAGGTGCTTTGCAAATTGTATCTCATTTGATCCTCACAACAACCATGGGAGGTAGTTACTGTTATCATCCTCATTTTCCAGTTTAGAGAACTGAGGTTAAATGACTTGTCCATGGTCTCCTAGCTAAAAAGTATCTGAGGGATTATTTGAACTCAGGTCTATCCTGATTCTAGAACCAGGACACTATCCTCTAAGCCACTTAGCTACCTCTACAACTTCCTCAGGCTGTAATCTTTGCTTGATGACTTACATTAAGTGTTTGTATGGGGGGGGGGAGGGAATACAGCATGACACAGTAGAAAGAGCCCTGGCTCTGGAGTCAGAGAACTTGGGTCAAATTCACCCTCTGATGCTTATTACATGTGTGATCTTGGACAAGTCACCCTCCTTGGGTTTGAGTTTCCTCACCTGTTGTTAGGGGCAGGCCTCATGGCTCTCTGTTATGTCAGGTTCAATATTGGGATAAAATGAATTGCTCATACTTAATCAGAGTATCAGAAAGGGAACTCAGACCCAGGTTCCCCCGACTAACTCCAGCAATCTGGCAATACTCCTTGCTGTCCATGGTCCTGAAGAAATAGTTGTTGTTTTTTTTTTTTTCCAGAAAGGTTAGCTTGACATTTTTGGTCAATATTTTGAGGTGAGAGGTTAGGGATGTTGATGGAAATAAGACAGTACATTGGTCAAACCTGGAAAAGTACAGAAAAGCAGGTTTTAATGATTCTATGTGTTTTATATTATTCTCATGCCCTCTTGTGGAATTCTTAATATAGCACAGCACTCTCAGCACTTACATAACAGAGCCGATTAGCAACAAGCTTAAAATATGGTGTCTGCTCTACAAAAAGCCCTGGACTTGTTTAGTATGACTTCTGGATGCTTTTATTATCTCTCCTTTATCTTATCACTTCATTTCAAAGCAACTATATATCCTTTACTTTGATGGGGATAGAGGGGAGGGAGGGAGAGCATATATTGAAGACTATTTGGGTTCTTTGATTCAGTAAAGGGTTATTTGATTCAGTAAAGATTTATTTAGCAACTACAGCGTACAAGACACTATGTCTGGTGTTGTGGAATCCAGAGATGGATAAGACATGTCCTTGTCCCCAAAGAGTCTACAGTCTAGTAGGGGATGTGACACTGAAACCTATAATACTAATTGAGGCAGCTGGGTGGCACAGTAGATAAAATAATGGACTTGGAGTCTGGAAACCTGAGTTCAGATTCTGCCTTAGACACATATTACCTATGTGACCCTGGGCAAGCACTTAACCTTTCTCAGCCTTACTTTCTCTATCTGTCAGATGGGATATAATAGTAACATTTATTTCATAGGGCTGTTATGAGGACCAAATGAGATAATATACAAAGCACTTTAAAAACTGTAATGTGCTTTATAAATGTTGGCTATTATTAACAAAAACTGGACAGTGATAAGTTTGCACAGGAAAACTGTTTTTCATAAATACTATTCCACATTGCATCCTCATACCTTTGCACAATCTGATCCTCTATATCTTTTCATGACAAACGAAATGTAAAAGTGATGAATTGGAAATTCACCCCCATCTTATTTATTGAATTTTCAGTAATCTGGCTGGGGTAAGTAGCCCTTGACTTTGCCTTTAATTTGTAGATAGAAGGAGAGAAGAGATAAAAAGGAGGGAAATAAGTTAACATTCCTTCCCCACTTCTGCCTTGTGGGAACCCAAGCTGCCTTCTCAGAAGAGTTTAAATACCACTTTTTCTATAAAGCTTTTATCGATGCTCATAATTGTTAATATTTTTTATCTCTTGGAATTATTTCATATTACCTTGTATATGGTTTGTATTTGATTATATTTGTGTATAGTATATCTCTAGAGTAGATGCTCCATGGGGGCCAGGATTGCTTTGGTTTTGTTTTCATATCTCCAGCATCTACTATAGTGTCTTGAATGTAGTATGTAGTATTAGCTTAATAATTTTTTTTTGTTTACATCATGATCTGAAAAAATGCCATGAGAGCCATGTTATATTAAATGCAACTTTAAGAGGTAGCTAGGTGATACAGTGGTCAGAAGCTCTAGAAATGGATTCAGGAAGATCTGAGTTCAAATTGGTCCTAAGACAGTAACTATCTAGCTGTTTCCAGTTTACATTTGAGAGAATTGAGGTTAAATGACTTGCCCAGGGTCTCTTAGTTAAGAAGTATGCCCTCATCTGTAAAATGGACATAATAAAAGCACTTAGCTCCTGGAGTAATTGTGAGGATCAAATGTGGTAACAGCTTTGTAGACCTTAAAGCCCTATATAAATTCTAGCTCTTGAAAAACAATATATTCACTTTAACAAAATTTTATCAAAAATTTCCTTCAGTATATTGCTTCCATTCCAGAAGACTGATCTCTTGCCATGCAAAGGTTTTTACTTTCTCACTCAGTAGGAATAGGGTATATCTTTACAATTCTCTATTTCTTAATAAAAGTGGTAACTGCCTTTATTTTTGAGCTATGCTGGGAGGATATAAGATTGACCAGTTATATATATCTATATCTATATATCTATATCTATCTATATGTATGTATGTATGTATGTATGTATGTATCCCAGACCATGGCTGGGCTGGGAAGAGATTAGCTGAGATAACATCTTTTGCAGATGTCACCTTAATAAGTCATCCAGTCACAAAGGTCACTTCTAAGAATTGTACATGAATTATACCTTTATCACTGTAAAGATGAATTTTGCTTGAAATCCATTAAACTTTGTTAAGCTCTCTCTTGAGAGCTTTGTCTTAACCTGAACATGTTTTGAGGAAAGTTTAAATTTCTCCATAGGGCCAGGGGTCACCAGTAACTCCAGAAAATCAAGACATCTAGAAATGGTTTCACTTGAAAAATGCCAAGGAGTTTGAGCTAATTAGCCATTCAAAAGCTTTCTGGCTCAGAGACAGTATCTTTAATGTGGCTGGGATTAGTCCACATTTTCAGCACCTGTCATGACCTGGGAAACTGCTAGAGATAGCTGAAATATGCTTAAGCTCAATCCTTGGTGTCTTGGGAGACACATAATATAGTTATAAGACAGTTTCACGGCAGCTTTTTCAATTTCTAGGATGCTTTACTAACCCTTTCTCTCAGTTAAGGTCCTCATTGTGCTTTGCAGGGGATCCTGTATTCTTCAAGGTGAGACCCAAGTCACACAAATGCTGACACATTCTACCAAGCTGGAGCATGGGCCAAGTGGTAGACTGACACCATAGACAAAAAGATGGCGGGGAGGGAGAGAGATGGAGAGAGAGAGAGAGAGAGAGAGAGGGAGAGAGAGAGAGGGAGAGAGGGGGAGAGAGAGAGAGAGGGAGCGAGAGAGAGAGAGAGAGAGAGGGAGAGAGAGAGAGAGAGGGAGGGAGAGAGGGAGAGAGGGGGGAGAGAGGGGAGAGGGGGGGAGAGAGAGAGAGAGAGAGAGAGAGAGAGAGAGAGGGAGGGAGAGAGAGAGGGAGAGAGAGAGAGAGAGAGAGGGAGGGAGAGAGAGAGGGAGAGAGAGAGAGATACACACATATGTCTAGATATAAATATCTAGACATTTGTGTGTAACATGAAACATATCAATACATGTATGAAACATGGCAATGTATACATGTGTGCATATACATACATATATGTGCATATCTGAACTCTCTATCTGTATTTATCATCTGAGGACCAACCCAGTTAGGTTCTAAGAGGCTCATATGTAGAAGACTGTCACAGAGGTAGATTTTGTTTCCCCCCCGCCCCCCAATACAGGAACCTTAAAAACTGGAGTGAAGTTAGCAGTCTGTCTCAAGGGAGGGAGTCCCATTGAAGTATTTTTATTTTCAGTAAGCAACAGCTCATTTATTAGTTTTATGATTCATTGGATAATAAATTATAACTACTGGCATGTAAATGACAAGGAGAATGTTTCAAGAAAAACCTGAGAAGACTTATATGAACTGATGCAAAGAGAAGTGAGCAGAACCAGGAGAACACATTACAGTAATAATAATATTGTACAATGATCAGCTGTGAACGATTTAGCTATTTGAATCAATGCAATGATCCAAAAAGACAAAGATTGCTATCTTCTTTCAGGGAATACTGATGAACACTTCAGTACAGATTGAAGTATACTGTTTTTCACTTTATTTTTCTTGCTTTTTTGTGATATGGCTAATATGGAAATGTTTTGTGTGATTTTGAATGTATAATTGATATCATTTTGCTTGCTTTCTCAAAGGGTGGGGGAGAAAGGGAGAGAATTTGGAATTCAAATTTTTAAAAAAGAATCTTAAAAAAATAACAGAAATATTTTAAAAATACTGGCATACAGTTTCTGGGGGCCACTAGAGTGTATAGAACTGTTTGCCCATACACTGAAGACCCCAGACTGCAATTTTATGTCTTATATTTTCTTTTCATATTTCTTTTCTTTTTAACTACCTACTATTTCTCATTGATAGTGTGTGTGTACTGTTAAGAATCCTCTTATCCTTCCCCACACCAAATTGTCTATTTCTAGCCTGGTTAAAACACCAGACAACCCAGATTAGAATTCTGTCATAACTAAGAGTAAATAGGCTTTGAGTAGGGCTGTCTTCTGTAGCTGAAGTATAAGAGCTTTAGTGCATGGATTTGGGCCACATAATGGGAGGTCCACTTCCATTTCTTTCTTTATCCTTGACTGTTCTCTGTGTAATTGAGGTTGCTGTATAAGTGGCCCCTAGAGAAATGAGGTGACACTATAAACACTCAGTAAATACTTGTTGAATTGAGTTATAGTTATATAGGTATGAGATCTAATAATGTTAGCTACCTGTGTCATTGAATCATAGATTTAGAATTGCAAGGGTCCTCAAAGGCCATTTAACCTAATTCCTGCCTAAATGAGAAGTAGCATGGCTTAATGGGTAGAGTGTTGGGCCTATATAGAGTCAGGAAGACTCAGATTCAAATACTTGTTCCCACATTTACTAGTTGAGTCACCTTGGGAAAATCACAACCTCTCTTAATCTCTATTTCCTCATCTTTAAAATAGGGAAAACAAAATCATAGGACATCTTTTCCAGGGTTGTTGTAAGGCTCAAGTAAATAGATGTATATAAAGTCCTTTGAAAGCATTAAAGCTATAGTTCTTTAAAGATAGATTTGTATGGCTACATTTTGCTTGCACACCATTTACATTCCCAATATATTCTTCCTTTCTCCTCCTAGTAGAGACCCAGCCCTTATAACAAAGAGAAAGAAAAGCCCATCAAACTAACCAACACATAAAAAGTCTGGCATTCTATGCCCTACTTCCTTACTCACCAGAAACCCTCAGGATTCCTTTGGAGATTCCCCCCCAGCCACCCAGCCCATGCCTGGTCTTCCCAGGGACCATCACAGAACCCTGGAAGCATAACTACCGTTCGGTGACTGATTCCTTTCCCAAATGGCCCCATTTTGAATCCTGCCCATTCAGAGCTTCCCAGGAACTCTGTTTCCCAGTTGTGTGACCTAAAATTAAAAAAAAAAGATAACCAAAAAGAAACCATCTTTGTTTTCCCAATTAAATCTTCCCCTTTAAAAATGGAATGCAATTGAGCAAAAACATTGATTAATAGTAACCAAGTAGTCCACTGCCTCTTGATTATAAGAAGACGTATTTTTTTTGTTTAATTTTAGTTTTTAACATTCATTTTCACAAGATTTTGAGTAATAAATTTTCTCCCTGTCTTTCCCCTACCCCCACCCCAAAATAGCAAACCTACTGAATACCTCTTCCCCCAATCTACTCTCTCTTATATCCTTCCTCATCTCCCCTCTAACTTTCTAGTAGGGCAAAATGGATTTCTAACCCCAGTGCCTGTATACCTGTATATCTTCTTTCACAGTTGCATGTAAAAAACAATTTAATTTTTTTTTTCATATTTTTAACATTTGTTTTTAAAACTTTGATTTCCAGATTCTTTCCTTTCTTCCCTTCTCTCCCACCCCCACTGATAATTGATAAGCAATTCAATGTAAGTTGTATATGTGTAGTTATGCAAAATGTTTCCATAGTAGATATATTGTGAAAGACTAACTATATTTCTCTCCATCCTATCCCACCCCCCACTCATTCTATTTTAAGAAGAGATATTATCTGACCATTATCAGTTCTCTGAGACCATTGAATTTTCCCTTGGAAATAGCTCAACTTCCTTTTGATAGTCTTTTCATCCATACCATCATTGTCATTGTGTATTTTCTTTTGTTTATTTTGTGCTGTATCAGCTCATATAAATCTTCCCACGTTTTTCTGAATTCCTCATAGTTGTTATTTTATAAAGCAGAATAACATTCCATTACTTTCATGTGCTAGAGTTTGGCCAGCCACTCCCTAACCAATGGGCACTTACTTGGTTTCTAGACCTTTGATATCATAAAGAATGCTGTTACTAATATTTTGTTATATATTAAACTTTTGTTTTTGTCTTTTACTTCTACGGAATATATGTCCAGATAAAAGGATATGGACAATTTAGTCACTTTTCTTGCATAGTTCCATATTGATAATAAGACCAATTACAGTTTTCCATAGCTCCAGCAACAGTGTATTAGAGTACCTGTCTTCCGATGCTTCTCAAAACAGTTCCTCTCCCCTTTTCATCTTTGCCAATTTGTGGAATGTGAGAAGAAAATTCGGTGTTGTTTTAATTTATATTTATCTTTCTATTAGTGATTTGGAGCACGTTCTCAAATGAACATTTATAGCTTGAATTCTTCTTTTAAAAATGGCTCATCATATATATATGTATATGCATACATACATATATATGCATGTATAGGTATGCATACGTGTGTATATGTATACATAGAGGGCACAGAGTGAGTTGAATATGAACAGATATATCTAAAAATAAAATTAAGAGGTGAGAGAGGAATATATTGGGACAAGGAGAAAGGGAGAGATAGAATAGGGTTAATTATCTCACATAAAAGAGGCAAAAGAAAACTGTTTCAATGGAGGGGAAGAGCAGGAAGGTGAAAGGGAATTAGTCAACATTATTCTCATTGGATTTGGCTTAAGTAAGAAACAACATTCGCACTCATTTGGGTATCTTACCCTACAGGAAAGTAGGGGGAAAGGGAATAAGAGGGGGGTGATTGAAGGGAGGGCAGATTGGGGAAGGGGGCAGTGAGAAGCAAACACTTTTGAAAAGTGATAGGGTCAAAGGAGAAAATAGAATAAATGGGGGATGGGATAGGATGGAGGGAAATATAGTCAGTCTTTCACAATATGACTCCCATGGAAATGTTTTGCATAACTTATACATGTATAATCTTCATTGAATTGTTTGTCTTCTTAGTGCTGGTAGGTGAGGAGGGAAGAAGGGAAAGAATCTGGAACTCAAAGTTTTAAAAACAAATGTTAAAAAAAAACATTTGTTTTTACATGCAACCTGAAATTAAGATATATAGGCAATGGGGTATAGAAATCCATCTTGCCCTATAAGTAAGAGGGGAGGGGATAGGGGGAGATGGGGGGATATAAGAGAGGACAGACCAGAGGAAGGGGTAATCAGTATGCTTGCCATCTTGGGGTGAGGGTAGGGGAGAGATGGGGAGAAAATTTGGAACTCAAAATCTTTTGGAAATGAAAGTCAAATACTAAAAAAAAAATAAATTCTGAAAACAAACAAATCCAGCTCATCTTTTTAAACGTTCTAAACATCTTGTTTTTGTATATTTCAATCAGTTAACTATATATTTTGGATTTCAAACTTGAATTAATGATATTTATCCAAAATCTTTTTATTTCTTGATAGTTTCTTTTTTTTAAATCTATCTTCACTGATTTTATTCATGTATTTTAAAAAATTATGTAATCGGATTTGTCTCTTTTGTCTACTATAATCTTTTCTGCCACTTGTTTGGTTAAAACTTATTTCTACAGACAAAATTGCATAGAATACTTTCTTCTGTTCATTTCTTATTTCTTTATGATGTAAACTTTTAAATTAGGTCATGTATCCATTGTGTGCTAATTGTAGTGCATGATGCAAGATGCTTATCTGAACCTAATTTCTGCCAAAGTGCTTTCCAGTTTTTGTAGTAGTTGTTGCCATAAAAAGAGTCCTTTCTCTGAGAAATTATATTTGAGTTTTTTAGCCCTTGAATTATTTTCAGTTGCTTCTATTTTTTATTTATCTAGTGTGTTCTATTGATTCATATGATTGTTTTTTTTTTAAATTAGTACCAAGTAGTTTTAAAATTATTTTGTTTATTTACTTTTAGTTTAAAACATTCAGTTCCACAATTCCTTGAGTTTCAGATTTTCTCCCCCTCCTTCTCCCTCTCCTCCCCCATGGCAGCATGCAGTGAAATATAAGATCTACAAATACATTAAAGGCTGTAAAGAAGGATTATAACCAATGAAATGAACAATGGGAAGGAGGAAACAAAACCAAACAAGAAAAAGAAAGAGAGCAAGTAGTTTGCTTCAATCCGCTTTCAGACTCTGTAGCTCTTTCTCTGGATGTGGACATCTCTTTCCATCATGAGTCTTTTGGAGTTGTCTTATGACCTTACATTGCTGAGAGGAGTCCAGTCTATCAAGGTTAGTCATCACACATACATTGTGTCTGTAATTGTGTACAAATTTCTGCTGGTTCTGCTCTTCTCACTAAACATCAGTTTATAGAAGTCTCTAACCTATATAAGGTTATTATAAAGTCTGTCTGCTCCTCATTTCTTTTTTTTAAAGCAATTGGGGTTAAGTAACTTGCTCAAGGTTACATGGCTAGTCATTATTTATGTGTGGGTGCTCATTTTCTGAGGCCGGATTTGATCTCGGGTCATCCCAATTCCGAGGCCCGTGCTCTTACTCACTGCACCACCTAGCCGCCCCTGCTCCTCATTTCTTATAGCACAATAGTATTCCATTACATTCATATACCATGACTTGTTCAGCCATTCCCCAATTGATGGGCATCCCCTTGATTTCCAATTCTTTGCCACCACAAAAAGAGCAGCTATAAATATTTTTGTACATACAGGTCCTTTTCCCACATCTATGATCTCTTTGGGATACAATCTAGAAGTGGCATTTCTGGGTCAAAGGGTATGCACTTATTTATAACCCTTTGGGCATAGTTCCAGATTGCTCTCCAGAATGATTGGAACAGTTCAAAACCACATCAACCGTGCATTAGTGTTCCAATTTGTCCATGTCCTCTCCAGCATTTGTCATTTTCCTGTTTTGTCATCTTAGCCAATCAGACTGGTGAGATGTGGTACCTCAGAGTTGTTTTGATTTGCATTTCTGTAATCAATAGTGATTTAGAGCATTTCTTCATATGCTTATAGATATCTTTAATTTCTTTCTCTGAAAACTGCCTGTTCATATCCTTTGACCATTTATCAGTTAGGGAATGACTTGTCTTCTTATAGATTTGACTCAATTCTTTGTGCATTTTAGAAATGAGGGTTGTTCTCCAGATTCTCCTCACGTGTTCATCCTTCCTCCGAGCTTGTCTGTGGATCCTTGCTGTTGCTGTCAACATGTCTGCTGGAAATGCCAAGATTGGGTACTCAGCCCCCAATTTCAAAGCTACTGCTGTTATGTCTGATCAGCAGTTCAAAGACATCAGCCTTTCTGACTATAAAGGGAAATACATTGTGTTGTTCTTCTATCCCTTGGACTTCACCTTTGTGTGCCCTACAGGGATTATTGCTTTTAGTAATCGAGCTAAAGAATTTAAGAAAATCAACTGCCAAGTGATTGGTGCCTCAGTGGATTCACACTTCTGTCACCTTGCCTGGGTCAATACTATCAAGAAGAATGGTGGATTGGGAGCTGTGAATATCCCATTTTTGTCTGACCCCAAATGCATCATTGCTCAAGATTATGGGGTCTTAAAGGCAGATGAGGGAATTTCATTCAGGGGTCTCTTCATCATTGATGAGAAGGGGATCCTTTACCAGATCACCATCAATGACCTTCCCGTGGGCCGATCTGTAGATGAAACTCTTCAGCATGTCCAAGCCTTCCAGTTCACAGACAAGCCTGGCGAAGTGTGCTCTGCTGGCTGGAAACTGGGGAGTGACACCATCAAGCCTGATGTTCAGGGGAGTAAGGAATACTTCTCCAAGCAGTAGTGAGCTGCTCTCTATAGCCATGGATGGTCCTCTCCTCCCTGCCCCCCATGGGGCCCGCAGACTCACTTGCTACTGTCTGCAAGACAAATGTGCTTGATCTTCCCCAACCTTTCAACTGGAAGGCCTTTGTAGCAGGAGCCCAGGAAGTGTGGGATAGCTGGGCATGCCCTCTGCTCATGGGGCCTGATTCATCCAGATCATTCCTCCCTCCCTCAGGGCAGCAGCCAGACGGCTGAGCCTGCCAGCTCTCTTACTCTTAATGACCAAGTGCTGTGTTAACATGTTGTACCATGGTCACCTCTTTGGGCTCAAGCCCATCTCATTTTGTAGCTCTATTAAACTTGTGCTAAGGAAAAAAAAGAAATGAGGCCTTTAGGGGTGGCTAGGTGGTACAATGAATAGAGCACTGGCCCTGGAGTCAGGAGGACCTGAGTTCAAACAGACATTTGTTCAGCCTCAGACATTTAACACAAAAACTAGCCATGTGACCTTGGGCAAGTCACTTAACCCCAAATGCCCTACCTCCCCCTCTGCAAAAAGCAAAAAAAAAAAAAAAAAAAGGAAATGAGTCCTTTATCAAAGACACTGAGTACCAAATAGTTTTGATGACTATTGCTTCATAAAATTATGTGAAGTCTAGAAATGCTATTATTTATTCCTCTTGAGATTCTAGACCTTTTGTTCCTTTGAATGGAATTTATTCTTATTTTGATCAATTTTAGATAAAATTGGTCATTTGATTGATATAAAACTAAATATAGAGATTGATGTACATAATATTGTCATTTTTCTTATATTATGGCAGTTTATGCCTGAGCAGCAAGTATTCCTCTAATCACTTAAACCTTCCATTATTTCTGTGAAGAACATTTTATAGTTGTATTTATATGAATATTTAAATTCTTATGTGTTGATAGGTTAACATCCACACAAATTTATTCATTTTGTAGCTTTTATAGAATATTTCTTATAATTTCTCCAATTTTTGCTAGTGATATATAGAAATAATGAATTTTGTGGATTTTTTTATATAATGCTACTTTACTAATGATTTTAATTAGTTTGAATCTAATTATTAAGCATTTTAATTAGTTTCCTCACCAATTCTCTGGGGTTTTCTTTTCTTTCTTTTTTTTTTTTGGAGGGCAATTGGGGTTAAGTAACTTGCCCAAGGTCACACGGCTAGGTTTTTGTTTGTGTGGGTTAAATGTCTGAGGTCGAATCTGAACTCAGGTCCTTCTGACTCCAGGGCCGGAGCTCTACTCACTGCGCCACCTAGCGGCCCCTCTCTGGGGTTTTCTAAGTATATCATCATGTCTTTTGTAAATAGAGATTACTGTTAGCTTCTCTTTAATTTTGTTCTCTTGTCTTATTGTTATAATGCCCATTGCAAGAATTATGTTAAGTAATGGTGGGGAGAAGGAACATCCTTACTTTATCCCATTTTGTGCTAAAAAAAAAAAAAGGCCTAATGTTTTTCCATTGCCAATAAAAGAGAATTCTTGGTTTATATATGTGTATTTGTACATATACATATCATATCATATTATATATCTATATATAGATATATAGATATATAATAGATATGCTTGTGTACACATACACACACATGCATTTGTGTATATAGGGTATGGATATGTGTATATATGTATGTATATCTGTTTTGATATAATTAAGGGTCTTTCCATGTCTACTATTTTTAGAGTTTTAAACCTAAAATGAGTATTGTGTTTAGCCAAGGATCTTTTTCCTGCATCTATTGAAATCATTTTGTATTTTATTTTGTTTCATGATAGAGTATGCTAATTGTTTTCTTAGAGTTTAACCATGAATTTGGAGTGTATGAATTTAACTTGGTCATAGTGAAATGTTTTCTGGGTATGTTGTTGTAGGTTCCTTGCAAGGATTTTATATGAAAAGTTTTTCACCAGTTATTTTCAGTTATAGAACCATTTCTCTACTTTGTTTCTTCTCTAAGGTTTAGAAATTGGGGTCATGTTTATCTCATAAACAGAGTTTAATAAAGTGCCTTCTCTCTGTTTTTGAGAATAATTCATAGATATTAATTTCTATTTAAATATTGGATCAAATTTGCTTGTAATTCCTTTGGGTTTAGGAGTTTGAGCCCATTCCATTTTGGTAGAACTTTGGTTGTTCTGAGTCTGTACTTATGTTGAATTGATATAGACCTTCCCATCATTTCTATTCACTGATCCTAGTTATGGCCTTTAAGGACAAACAGAACCAGTCTAACAGTCTGATGGCAGAAACCAGGTCTTGGGTTTTTCCATATCTCACAGTGCCCAGCACAGTGTTTGACTAGCTCATGTTGAATTGAAATGGCTTGCATTTGAAAAGATTCAGCTTAATCTTTTGAAGGCAGATTATCTGAAGGCATTTTGTTCTTTCTTGGTCACTATGCCAGTACCATGTCCTAAAAAAGAGGACACAGCCTAATCTGTGACTGGTCTCATCCTAGCTCCCTTTCCTACTTGACTGACTGAAGCCTGCTTCCCAGTACATGTCATTGACCTGAAATAAGACTTAGGCACAGGGATAAACCTCTGCTTCTGGGACCCACATTGAAATTGGGCAGATGCCACAAGGACAAAATTTACCTTTGTAGATGGATAGGAAGGAGGACCTCAACATTATGGGCGCGGACCCTCCTGAGATCCTAGGTCCTCCTATACAAACATTTCTGTGGAGGAACCAACAACAGGCGTTGCCTTGTAGGAGCTGACCAAAGTCCTTGGTCAGATGACCTGCAGGGAGCAGGGAGCTCAGAGCCCTAGCTTTTGGAAAGCTACATGTTGTTGATCAGGCTCATTTCCCTTCTTGCTGCATTTCTTTCCTTTCCCAGGATGTTTGTGTGCTCCTGATCTCATTTTGGCTCATTACCCATCTCTGTGCTTTATATCAGGAACACTGAAGAGAGACGTGTGTGTGTGTGTGTGTGTGTGTGTGTGTGTGTACATGTGTGTGTACATGTGCATGTGAGGGCACTCTGCTTCCCTTCAGGATCACATTGGGATGGTGGTGAAAGCAGAAGAAGGGGTGGAATGACTTGGTACCTGGGACCTGAACAGCTACTCTGCATGCAATGCTTGTTTCCTATGCATGGTTAAAAGATCGTAGAACTTAGAACAAGAAGGGACTTAAAGGTACATCTAGGCTCAGCCCCCCTCTCCCTCGATTTTTCAAAAGGAGAAATAGAGGCCATGAATCTCTTCAAAGTCAATGTTAAATTTAGAACTGGGGAAATGAATATTAACAAAATGGAAAGAAAAGAACAAGAACAACAATTAATATTCATAACAGAATCTGATATGTTGGATAGAGCATTAGGCTTGAGAGACGGGAAGACCTGTATTAAAATTTCACCCCTGAAACTTGCTGCCTGACCCTGGACAAAGCATGTTACCTCTTGAGCCTCCACTTACTCATCTGTTAAATGGGGATAATAGTACCAATAGGACTGCCCCCACAAGGTTGTCAGTAGGTTCAGATAAGATCACGTGTGTAAAATGCTCTATCAATGTCAGCTCCTGAGTTCTTGCTTTCCAGGTCTCATTTGACTTTTTCATGCACCTGTGGACTAACAGTAACAGATGACATTTCTAGAACGCTTAGTAACAGATGACATTTCTAGAACAGTTGTTACGTTTAGAAGTTTACATTCATTCTCTCATTCAGTCCTCACAATTCTGTGAAATAAATGCATGCTATCATTATCCCCATTTTATAGATGAGGATACTGGAATTCAGGGAAATAAAGTGACTTACCCAGGATCATCCAACTAGCAAGTGTCAGAGGCACTGATCCCTGCATACTCCAAGCCTAGTCTATCTTATTCTTTTCTTTCCTTTCTTCCTTCCTTATTTCTTTCTTTCTTTCCTTCTTTTCTTTCTTTCTTTCTTTCTTTCTTTCTTTCTTTCTTTCTTTCTTTCTTTCTTTCTTTCTTTCTTTCTTTCCTTCCTTCCTTCCTTCCTTCCTTTCTTTCTTTCTTTCTTTCTTTCTTTCTTTCTTTCTTTCTTTCTTTCTTTCTTTATCTTTTTTCTTTCTTTCCTTCCTTCCTTCCTTTTTTCCTTCCTTCTTTCATCTTTCCCTCTCGCCCTCCTTTCTTTTTTATCTATTTTCCCATGCTAGCCCCACCTATCTCAGAGGGAAAACGACCTCTTGTTTACAAATGTGAGGAAAGAAACCAGGAAACTTAAGTAATTTGTTCAAGGTCACCCAGGGTAGAGGTAAAATTGTATTCTCTACCTTTTAGCTCTTCCCTGGTTTGAGTTCAAGGGAAAGAAGTGGGGGCGGGCATTGTTAAAAAAAAAAAGCAAAGAAAAATCCAGAAGTTATGAGCCAGAGAAAGTCAGGCTTTATAAGGAATGCAGCCCTGCTTGTTTCTATGCAGTGTTTGCTCCGGATTCTCTGTAATCTAGAGGCAAAATACCAAGTCCTGGTTTCTTAGGGCTCACCCTCATAAACACTGCTGATACTATTTTCTCTGCAGCTGTCATCTTCTTCCCACTTATTTATGCTCCTGCTAAAATCCATAGTAAACAAGAAAATATTTCTCCATTAACGAGCCTGTGTCATTCTTGTCCCTACTAGATGACTTTTCACTTACTTCTCTATTTAGCTCTTGGCTTTTGTGCCAAACGATAATGGCATCTGGGTCTATGACCATTTCCACATTTAGGTCCCCAAAGAAGCAGCTGCTTTTTTCCTCTCTGTTACTGGAAGTATGTGCTGTCTGCTGCACTGCAGTACCTACATAACAGGACACCCTCCAGGAGGGTCTTCACCCTATCCCTTCATCATTTCCTTTTTAATTGCCCATAAATCTGACCACTGTTTGCTTTGCTGTTTGCCTTTGTAAAACAGTGTTCTCATTTTCACAAATGTGCTGAATAATTTAAAAGCAGTATTAAAAACTGGAGGCAGTTTCCTTTGTGGGATCTATGGATCATGATGTTCAGTAGCGTTGGGACACCACATCTCACCCCAAAAGATTCTCACCAGCAAGCCTTTCCATTGAGTTGGACTGAATCTAATAGACATCTATTAAGTACCTCCCATGTGCTAGGCAGTGGAGATACAAATTCAAAGGGGAGAAGCAGCCCCCACTCTCAGGAAACTCACTGTTTACTAGAGAATATAACATGCACATCGATAGAAAATATAAAGTAGATTCAAATTAAATGCAGAATAACTTGGTGGTTGTGGTTGTGGTGAAACAACTGGAACAATCAGAAAGGCTTCCTGTAGGAGGCGATTTCCAAGCTGAGCCCTGAAAGGAGCTAGAGATTTTCAGAGGTAGAGGTAGGGAAGAACATTCCCAAGTCAAGAGGCATGCCTATGCAAAGATACAGAACTGAAAGGTAGAATGCCATGGTCTAAGAACAGCAGTAGGCCAATTTGTCTGGAACATGGAGTATGTGACGGGGAGATGTAAGCTATATTGAGAAGGTTTTTAGCAGTTGCCAAAGAGAGGTTTATATTTTTTTGTGAAGTCAGCAGGAAATTGCTGAATGTCATTAAGTAGGGGAAGGATAGATTGGAGACGGGGAGAGATTGCAGACAAGACAACTAATTAAGAGACAATTGCAATTGTCCAGGCAAAAGATGACATGAATGTGAAGTAGGGTGTGCCTACATGAGCAGAAAGAATATGCTAGATGTCATAGAGATAAATCAATCAACAAGACTTGACAGCTGATTGGATAAGGGAAATTGGATAAGGGAAAGAACAGAGAAAGATTCTGAGACTATGAATCTAAATGGCTAGAAGGATAACGGTGCCCTCAGCAGAACAGGGATATTTGGACAAGATATGTATCTAGGGAGATATACAATGAATTCTGTTTTGCACTCCTTGAGGTTGAGTAGTTTGCAGGACATCCAGTTGGAGAAGTACAGTAGAGGTAGTGACTGGAATTCAAGATATCTGGGTGTCATCTTCATAGAGCTGATGACTGAGGCATAGAGGCAAATGGGAGGCAAAGAAGATTTTATTTATTTATTATTGTATTATCTTTATTATTTGACATGTATCATGTGATTAAAATGATATATTATTTAATATTTTATTTATTTATTTTCAAAGATATGACTTGAAATCCCTGATTTTGCCATTGAATGAATCCACTATTAAACAGCTAGGTGCCACACTTAATAGAATTCTGGACTTGAAGTTGAGAAAACCTGAATTCAAGTCCAGCCTCAGACATTTTCTAGCTATACTTCTATCTCAGTTTCCTTATTTGTAAAATGGGGATAATAACAACTACTTTGTAAGGTGTTGTGAGGATCAAGTGAGCTAAGATTCATTAATATTGACCCTGTGACCTCGGGCCCCTCTCCAGCTTGCTTTCCTCACCAGCACATATACTTGCTGGTCTATCTCCTGCTGGCATCCGAGATACTTCCCCTTACTGAAGCTGGCACATCCCATGTAGCTTAGAAACTGCCTCTGCTCCTTCCATGTGAAATCCGAAACACCATTTGTATATGTCACTGACTCCTTGAAGTCCCTGGTGTATGAAATACAACGCCCATTTTCTTCACCTCAACATTCCATTTGGGTAAGGACAGACTCCGAGCAAGGCAGAGAAGGCTCAGAATAGAGCTCATGCAAGCACCTGAGAAGGGTAGGATCCAGACATATCTAACGGTAAACCCTGAGGCAGATTAGAATTGCTGCCTACGTGGGAATGATCCTGATTATGCATCCAAGAGGTGAATTTCCTGAACCATAGAGTTGTCTCAATTTTCTGTTTGATTTTTCCCAGTGCAGGTTTTGATTGTACATACTCTTTGCCAAGATAAGTGGTTACGTTAGTGAAGAACTTGAACTGGTTATTTCTTTTTTTTAAATTAATTTATTAGTTTAGTTTCAGTTAACAAGATTCAATTCCATAGTTCCTTGAATTGAATTTCAAATTTCCTTTACCTCCCTCCCCTTAACCCCCACGACAGCATATAGTCCAGTATAGGATCTGCAAATACTTTCACAATAGACATTAGTCCAATTACAAAGGTGTATTGTACTAGGTGGGATGAAAAATGGTAAAGAAGAAATAGAACCAAACAATGAAAAGAAAAAGATCAATTAGTTTGCTTCCATCAGTATTCAGGCTCAGTTCTTTCTAGTTATATCTCTGGATGTCGCATTTCTCTCCTTCATGAGTCTTTTGGGATTGACTTATATCACTGCATTGCTGAAAAGAGTCCAGTCTGTCATAGTTGGTCATCATACATATGATGTGTCTGTGATTGTATACAAATTTTTTTCTGATTCTACTCTTCTCGCTCAGCATCAGTTTGTATAAGCCTCTCCAGGTAAATATGAAGTCCATCTCCTCCTCGTTTCTTATAGCACAATAATATTCTATTACATTCATATACCACAGCTTGTTTAGCCATTCCCCAATTGATGGGCACCCCTTTAATTTCCAATTCTTTGCAACCATGAAAAGAGCAGCTATAAATATTTTTGTACATTTGGGTCTTCCTCCCACTTCTATGATCTCTTTGGGATATAACCCTAGAAGTGGTATTGCTGGGTCAAAGGGTATGAAATTATTTATAGTCCTTTGGGCATAATTCCAGATTGCTCTCCAGAATGGTTGGATAAGTCCACAACTCCACCAGCAATGTATTAGTGTTCCAATTTGCCCACATCCTCTCCAGCATTTGTCATTTTCTTGTTTTGTCATCTTAACCAATCTGAGTGGAGAGATGTGGTATCTCAAAGTTGTTTTGGTTTGCATTTCTCTAATCAATAGTGATTTAGAGCATTTCTTCATATGCTTATAGATATCTTTAATTTCTTTCTCTGAAAACTGCCTGTTCATATCCTTTGACCATTTATTGCATCCTGTGCCCTCCAGGGAATCAGTATAGTTGATAGAGAGAGAACCCTGGGTCTTGAGATTTAGATTTGAATTTTGGCTTGGCTACCGACTCTCTACGTGACCTTGGACAACACTTCACCTCTTAAAGCCTCAGTTTCTTCATACACAAAATGGGGGGAGTAGATTATGAAGTACGAAGGAGATAATATATAAAGTACTTTGAACATCTGAAGGTTCCATATAAGTGAGATTTTATTACTTTAATAAGTCATCATGGTCAAATGAGAAACTTACTGTATGTAAAATGCTTTGTCTGTCATAAGGCAGCTATGTAAGTGTGATCTATATTATTTGCTCAAGTTTTTCATTCATTCATTCATCTATGCATTCATTTGATCATCCATGTATTCATTCCTCCATGCACTCACCATTTGTTCAATAACCATTTATTAAACATAACTGCTATGCTAGACTCAGGGCAAAAAGACAAAAACAATTCCTGACCTCAAGGACCTTACAACTCTAGGGCCTACTCAAGCAAATTAAGGAAGGATGCACTCCTTCCAGTTTCATCCATAAACGCACTTGGGATAACCGGGCTTAATTGGCTCTCTCCAAAGGGTTTTTGAAAGCTTGTTTTTTTACTCTATCCCTTCTCCCTGGTTTATGACATAGTATAGCTCATAATTTTCTAAACAACTTTCTCTGTAAGATTTTACAAAGGAGTATGTCTGCCCTTGTCTGTCCTGTCATTCTGTCTGACAAAGATTGAGTATTTGCTGGCTAAGTTGTTTTTAAACTTTTTTGGTTTTCTCCTTGTGGCAATAAATTTGTAATTAAGTTTCCTGAGGAAACTGTAATAGTCTATATTGATATCTATACTTTTATCCATTTCCCCCCCTCCACTTTGGCATTAATAGTTTATCTAAATGTGTCAGGTTGCAGGTACTTTAATTGCTTGCCATAACTTTTCATTTTTATTCATTCTTCTAGTTTGGCATTGATTTTTAACCTTTGATATAACAAGATAGTTGATTAAGGACTGGCACCTATGTAAGTAATGAGTCATTTCCTATTTGTTTCAAAAAATGACCAATTAAATTTTTTGTTCTGTTAGTTTTCTCTTGAAGAATACACTTGTGATGTAGAGTCAGAAGGTTTCTATGTAATATATAGATCTTGGACCTCATTTCTTACTCCTGAGCCATATTTTCCAACATTCCTTTTTTCATTCTTCCCTTTTGCATCAAAGTCTCTGAGTGTGAAAGCACATGTTAATTTAATTTGTATGGTTTTACTTATCAGCGTTGTCAAAATGTCCCTACCTTCTAATCCTCTGCAGTGGGCTTGGGCATATTAGCTACAGTTATTTTCAGAGTGGTTTTCTTACAAATGTTTATCATGAACACTACAATGTAAAATAATAACATAACAGTTCCCATTAAATGCGACTCATGATAGGGGGGATTCCATTATTTGTCTCTGCAAGGAGAACTTGTGAACCAGCTTTCCAGTTAGCTACAATTTTCTTCTGCCTTTTGGCATCATTCATAATCAGAATTTGTATGATTCTATTTCTATAGTAGTCCACTCATTGGTCACTGGACAAGGACCTCTCCTTTGAAGTATCAATCAATCACCAAAATTTTTAAGTACCTATTATATGTAATCTATATATAATTAGCTACCTTCTATTTGTGGAGCAGCTAGGTGATGCAGTGGATAGAGCACCAGACCTGGAGTCAGGAAGACCTGAGTTCATATGTGGCCTCAGATGCAGTAAGCTGTGTGACCCTGGGCAAGTCACTTTACCCTATTTGGCTCAGTTTCCTCATCTGTAAAATGAGCAGGAGAAGGAAATGGAAATCAGTATCTTTGCCAAGAAAACCGAAGATGGGGTCATGGACATTTGAATGTGACAACAACAACAACAACAAACTCTAGAGATACAAAAAACAATACAATCCTAAGAGCCATGGGGAACCACTGAAACTTCTAGAGAAGAGGAGTGACATGATCAGAGTGGCACATAAGGAATATTAGGAATTAAGTTGATTGTTGTAGGTGATCTGAAAAATTTGATTCTTAGCACCTTCCTCCCTCTTTTCTGATACTCATCATCCCTGAAAAAGCAGAAGGGGGTCACATAGTACGGAGGACCATTTTGTATTTTTTTTTGTTGCATGAGTTGCACGTACAGAAAATTAATTGCCTAATGGCCAGCCTGTTGGTGATGAGCCCCATAAAAATAATTAGTAGAAATGCAAAATTAAAGAATAAAGTATGAATGAAATCTGTATATTTCTCATTGGAGTACTCAGCAGTGTAATAACCCAGTAGGTTAACTGTTAACATTAATTTTCCTTATGAAACAAAAATGCAATTGAAATTGCAAGTCAAAGTAATTTTTCTCTGTTGGAGACTTGAGAATTTGTTGAATCTTAGAATTTGAGAGCTGGAATCTTGGGATCTTGGGACTCACTAGTCCTACCCCTTCATGATATAGATAGAGAAACTGAGACCTTAAGATATGAAACATTCATGCAATGTCTCACAGATAACCTCTTTTGCCTTCCTAGCCAGTGCCATTTCCACGGCTTCCCTCTTTCAAATATGTGTTTTTCCTGATTCGAAAAAATAATACCTCTTTAATTAAATACCTTCAGAAGTTGAATCATTTTGCTAATTAAGGTGATGTGCTAAAGTAATTGAAAAAATAGTTATAGAGTAACATAGTCTTATGGAATTAGTAGCTAGAGACTGATTGGCCATCCTTGACATGCCAAGCAGGGTTCATAATTTAATAAAGACAGTGTGGAGATTGGAATTGGGGTGACACAGCTCCTTTCCTAGACATGACAGTAACCATTTTTGTGACCTTGGGAGAGTCACATCCCCTCTGAGAGCCTCAGTCTTTTCCTCTATAAAAGGCAGATGATAATGCCTGCCCTGCCTCCTTCACCCGGTTATTGAGAGGAAAGCACTTTCCAGAATGTTAATCGCTATGTAAATTTGACCTCTTATGAATAATCCTGCTGATTCATCCCCACGCCATTGTATCTGTCTTTCTTGGTAAGAATCTGCTGTGAATCTCTTTGACAAATGTGATGAATTGTTCCCACTTTATCCAGGTAATATGTAAACAACAAGAGGAAGCATTGCCTTCTGTCAAGGACTTTATCTAGACCACAGAAATTAGAAGTGATTGTGGTCTCTGGTAGAGACAAACTTTTAATTCAGAAAAATGCCATTAAAGGAAAAAGCAATTTGAGATAAATAATAGACCCAAATAGAAAACCCAAATTATAAAATAACTGGGCACTTAATCTTTGAAAAATAATAAAACCAATTTACGTTGAATTGCAGCTTGAAATTTATTCTTTTTAAAATGGAAAGTAGTCTATGAACTTTAGTCCATGTAAGAGTCATTCTTTCTATCATTTATATTTTTGGTGGCTCCTATAAAAAATTTCCCATGGACAAATAGATGGGAATGTATATTCAACTTCTCCCCTCAAACCTCATGCATAAAAGGGTTCCATTAGTGTTTTATTGGAAATTGGTGCTTGAGAGAAGCATAGAGGTAAGATGATTAGTTTCAGACCTGGTACTACTAGATATAATGGGCAGCTAGGTGGTGCTGAAGTGCACAGAGCTCTGGGCCTGGAGTCAGGAAGACCCATCTTCCTGAGTTGAAATCCAGTCTCAAACACTTACTGTGTGACCCTGGGCAAGTCACTTCATCAGTTTGCCTCAGTTTCCTCATCTGTAAAATGAGTCAGAGAAGGAAATGACAAACCACTCCAGGATCTTTGCCAAGAAAACCCTAAATGGGGTTACAAAGAGTCAGACTTGACTGAAATGATTCAAGGACAATGATTACTACTAGATATATGACTTAAAGCAAGAAAAGCATTAATATTTTTAGGTGTCCATAAGCCCCATCTAAGAGTAAAGAATCAGTGTCTGCTCTGTCTGCTCTTCAGATATGGAAGTCTTTGGGTCTCTGAGGAGTCAATTTGAGGCAATCAGTGACCATTTATAATTTCTTTTTTTTTTTTGCTTTTTGGAGGGCATTTGGGGTTAAGTGACTTGCCCAAGGTCACACAGCTAGTTTTTGTGTGAAGTGTCTGAGGACAGATCTGAACCCAGGTCCTCCTGACTCCAGGCCCAGTGCTCATTTATTATTTCTCCCTCTAACATCAATTCAAGGGGACAATTCTCTTGGATCAGAAACGAAAAGCCATGCTCCCTTAAGGGAAGTGAAAGGTTGGTTAGGCTCTAAAGCAATAATCCTCTGATTCTCAGGAGCTTCTTCTGATCTGTGGGGAAGGATGGAGTACATGAAAGATAGTCATGGAAATGGGAGACAGAATACAGCACACAGGGTATTTATATTCAGCTAACTAGGTGGCACAGTGAACTCAGTGTGGCTCTTGGAGTCTGGAAGACCTGAGTTCAACTTTTGCCTTAAATACTTATTAGCTGTTCCATGGCAAAGTCATTATTAACCTCTGAGTCTCAGTTTCCACATCTGAAAAATGGACAAAATAATAGAACCGACATCACAGGGGTGTTATGAAGACCAAATGATAGAACATATGTAAAATATTTTGAAAAATTTAAAGAGTTATGTAAATGCTAGTGATTTTTTATTACTATTATAATTATAATTATCATTAATATCATTATTATTTGGAGAATAGTAGTTCTGTTTGGCTAGAATGAAGAGTTCATGAAAGAGGGTGCTGTGAAACAAGTCTGGAAAGGTCAGTGGGGCCAAATTTCGTGGACTTGAAATGCCCTTAAATGCTAGAAAAGCAATGTTTTGACAATAACATAACCTCCACTAAAAAGGGCAGCTGTAAAATTGAAATCAAAGTCAGTAATGATAGGGAAGTAGGCCTTCACAGAGAGCAACACTGTATGAGAACTCACTGTATGTCGCTTTCTCCACTGCAGTTATTCATATTAATGAAGATCAATTACTGTGGCTCTATAAGCAACTTGAGTGGAGGGCACAGAGAAAGTGAGTCATACCTGCTGGGTGTGATTCAGTTGTCTTGTCCTGATTCTAGTTCTGGTTCTTTCTGTGTTAGTAGTTATAAAACTTCTCAGTTGGACAAAAAAATCACTTGCCCTCACTTTTTGCTAATGAATTCCTTTTTTTCTTTTTTTGGAGGGCAATTGGGGTTAAGTGACTTGCCCAAGGTCACAGGGCTAGTTATTTTGTTAAGTGTCTGAGGCCAGATTTGAACTCGGGTTCTCCTGACTCCAGGGCCAGTGCTCTATTCACTCAATGAATTCCTTAGGTCAGATCATAACTAGGGTGGGATGATTACAGCTCTGACTTAGAACACTAATTTTCATTTAAAGTTGGACAAGACCTTAGAGCCCATACAGTCAATCCTACTCCTTTTACAGATAAGGAAACCAAGGCACAGAGAAGTTCTGTGACTTGTCTCAGATCACACAGGTAGTGTCTGAGGCAGGATTTGAACCCAGATTTTTCCTGGTTCTAAGTCTATTGTCCAATTCACTCTATCACTGTGTGCTCCTTCTTTAGCCAAATGTTGGCAGTAATTAACAGTAACACATATGTTTTGTGCAGTTGTTCTTCAGCAGGGAAGAAACAATTGAGATTAGCAGCTAGTTAGCAAGGATCGGTAGTTAAAATAGGAATCTCCAAGGTAGAATTCTTTCTCTGTCCACCAACTGTGCCCAGCCAAGATGAGCTACCCTCAAACCCATCCTCACCCTACTCCTATCATTCCCTAGAAAAGGCTTTGGGGCATTCTACCCCCATGAGGCCTTGTGAAGCTCAAGGTCTCTCCTTCCCTACCCCCTTCAATTAAATCTATCTTAAAGAGTAGATCCAGGGAATGCCTTAAACTGATCACCCCAGGGCCATTGTTTCCTTACCCAATAAACATGGTGTAGTGGAAGGAGTTCTGGATTTGCAACCTTAACACATCTGTTCAGGGTCCACCTAGTCATCTACTTTCTTTATGACCTTGGTCAAGTTCTTTTGCCTTTCCGGGTTTCTGTAACCTGAAAACATTAGACTTGATGATGTTAAAGCTTTTACGTTCTAAAATCTAGCTAGCAAAAACCCAATCCACTATTTCGGCCCCCATCTTATAGATGTGGAAAAAGAGGCTCATTGAGATCATGTGACAGGCCTGTGGTTCTAAAGCTAGTCACTTCTATAACTGGGACTTGAACCCAAATCTGTCATTTGATCTCAAACTTAGTGCTCTGTCTTTAACTATAGGGGTTTTAAGAACCTTTTTGTGTGTGTCCTTGGGAGTCTGGTGAAGCCTACTCAGAACAAAGTTTTTTAAACAATTAAGGAAATGCTAAATTTCAGTTAGAGGTGAATTGAAAAAATCATTTTTTCCCATTCAAGTCCAGTTGTCCACAGACCTCTGAATCTCTGTTTTATGGAATGTTACTACTCTAAGGCATTTTGACTGGTGACTACAAGGGAAGGAACTATCATATTTCCCAGTCTCATGCCCTAACCTTGAAATAATAATGTATATATTCCAACATCTGTTGAAGGAATGGGGAATACATAGCCTAGAAAAGTGAGGTATGTGATAGTTTTCTTCAAGTATTTGAAGGATTGTCATAAGGAAGAAGGATTAAATGTGTTCTGTGGCACCACAGTACTCTAGTTCTAGGGGCAAGGGACTTGGAAGTTGAAGCTCAAACTAAGGAAAATATAGAATGAATTTTCTCAGTAGGTGGTTAAGTTCTCCATCAATAGAAGCAGTCAAGTGGAATCTAGATGAATGAATGAATGAGGTGCTGGAGACACAAATGCAAAAGCAGAATGACCTCTGCTCTCAAGAAGCTCACATTCTTATTGGAGGAATGGGCAACAGTGAAATGAGCAGAACCAGGGGAACATTGTACACAGTAACAGCAACACTGTATGATGACCAACTTTGATAGACATAGTTCTTTTCGGCAATACAATGATGTAGGACAATTCCAAAAGACTCATGATGGAAAATGTTATCCACGTCCAGAGAAAGAACTATGGAATCTGAATGCAGATAAAAGCATATAATTTTCCCTTGTTTCCTTTCTTGTGGTTTTCCCCTTTTGCTCTGATTCTTCTTTCTTTCTTTTTTTTTTTTTTTTGCTTTTTTTTGGGAGGGCAGTTGGGGTTAAGTGAATTGCCCAAGGTCACACGGGTGTGTGTGTGTGTGTGTGTGTGTGTGTGTGTGTGTGTGTGTGTGTGTGGTGTCTAAAGTCAGATTTGAATTCAGGTCCTCCTAACTCCAGGGCCAGTGCTCTATTCACTGCATCACCTAGCCGCCCCTGATTCTTCTTTCACAATATGACTAATGTGGAAATAAATTTCATAGGATTGTATATGTATAGCTGATATTAGATTTGCATGCCATCTTGGTCAGGGGGAGGGGAGAGAAGGAGAAAGAAAAAAATTTGGAACTCAAAATTTTATAAAAGTGAATATTGAAAAAATATAAATTTAAATAAAAGAAAAAAATACCTTTAGGCTCTCATTCACAGGAGGATTGTAGGGATCAAACGAGATCATGTTTGTAAAGCACTTTACAAACCTTAAAGCACTATACACATTATTATTATCCCACAGTAGGTATATGATTCTGAGAAAGGCACCTAACCTAAGAGCTTCTGTTTTCTGTTAAAATGGGAATAAAAATTGCACCCACTTCACTAGGTTGTAAGCCTTAAAGCTGTATGGGAACATGAGGTGTCATTATTGTTGTGTTGTTACTGTTACTTTACTAAATTTCTTGTTACCTGAATTATTTGTGATTCCTACATCTTTCTAATTCAAGGCTTCTGCAGATCTTGAGATTGAATGGACTCATGCATGACAAAGGATTCGTTAATTGCTTACTTTGTGCTAAGAGCTGTGCTAAGTAGAATGGTGATAACTTTGAGTGATTTTCCCAGGTTTTCTCGTTTTCTCTATAACATCTTGTGGAAGTCATTCTTCCTGCCTCTCTCTCTCTCTCTCTCTCTCTCTCTCTCTCTCTCTCTCTCTCTCTCTCTCTCTCTCTCTCGTTGCATTTTCAGTGGAAGTCCTGCAGTAATAGTTTAGGTGATTATGATTAGCTGCTAGGCCTTTTGTGCTAATTAGGTAGAGTCAGAGTGCTATGAATGTGGTAGAAAGAGCATGGGGTTTGCAGTCAGGCCACAGTTTCCAACCTCAGGGCTGCCATTTCTCCCAACGTTGGGACCTTAGGCAAGTGACTTTTTTCCTCTGGATCTCAGTATTCCCCTTTGCAAAATGAGGGGGCTTAACAAGATGGACCCCAAGCATCTTTCCACCTCTAAATTCCCTTATGGTTTCATTTTGATGAATTTGCATATCTGTCAAGGTCAAGGTGAAAGGTAAAAACAGGAATACCATTAAGCTAAGTCCTTTTATCAGCATGTGCCTGTTTTCTCCTTTATGAAATGAGGGAGATGCTTCTCTGAGGTGCCTTCAGCTCAAAATTTATGATCTGTTGAAATTGCACAAAGTCATTTTGGAAAAAGGCTCCATTTGGGGGCTTTTTGACTTATGTCTTTGCTTTGTGGAATGACTATTCACAATGGCATCACAAGTGCAGGAACCCTGGAGACAATGTTAGCTGGAAGGGTGGGCCTGAGGTTCTGCCAATGCTTTTTTTTTCAGCTGGCCAGCCTTCGCCGCTGCTATTCTCACCGTGGTCTTTAGAGGGCAATGCATCATAAGGAATTACAATGCCCAGCCTTCATCTCAAGAGTCGATATTTTTTTAATGTCATTATCTAGGCTGCGGGGAAATGATTGATTTTTCTCAAGCCAACTGGGATCTTGTGGAGGTGAGTTATATCCTTTGGAGATAGCTCTTTAAATATGGGAGCCAGGGTACCCACTTGCTTGCTAATCCAGAGTCTGTCAACTGTTTTCTTGAAAGGTACCAATTCTGCTTTCTGCTGGTAGAGACTTTTTGATGAGATGTCTGGACCCATGGCCACATATTCTCAGATGAGATAATGTGTGCAAAAGCCCTTTGAATACTCTAAAGTGCTCAGGGGATAGAAAGTATTCTTGGCAGTAATAATAATCCACAGTAGTGGTTTGGGTAAAACCAACTTGTTTTATTTAGGATTGATTTCAAATATTCTTGCCCTCATACATAGAGAGATTGGGAACAGGCTTGAAAGATGGGCTACCATAAGCCACATACTTCCATATGTCATGTTGGGTGTATCCAGTGGCCAAGGACCTTAAGATCAGTGTCCAGAAAGATGATCATCTGCGGGGGGGCCACTGTATGTATTTGCATAGTTCTGCTTAGGAAAGGTGCATGATTCCTTTGGGAAACTAACATTTTCTCTGCCTGTGTGCTTAGCTTACCTTTGTTTATAAGAGTCATAACCCTCAAGAAATGAAGGTGAAGAACATTTTGGGTACACATTTATCCCACAGAGCTTCTGAGCTTCAGGGAATAGGTACTTGTATTCTCCCTTTAAAACTGAGAGTCTTCCAAATAGGATGAGATTTTTCCAGGAGCTTCCAGGAGTTAAGGCACTAAGAAACAAGTTTGACTCTGATGGTTGTATCATGATTAATTTGGTGGGCTGCCTGCATCATCAGCAATTTCACTTTTCATGTGTTTCAAGATTATCCACAAATCAAGAAAGAAATCCAAGAGTAAGGAGATACCTGCCTTCTAAATGAATGTTATCAACTCAGAGAGGAAAGCCTGGACCACAGTTCCATAGTCATATGGTGTATATCTATAGCCAAAATCTTAGCATGTTTAAAGGGAAGGATGATATAGTGGGAACCACTTTGGATGCAGATGTAGAAGAAATAGATTATAAGCTCAATTCTGACATTTTTAGCTGTGTGACCCTGGCTAAGTCACTATGCCTATCTGAACCCAAGTTTCTTCATCTGTGAATATTTACCTCTCTAATGGGTGGTATGTATGAATATACATGGTCTATTCAGCCTGATGCAACCCAGGTCATAGACTTTGGAGGATACCAGGTATCTGTGACTATTCATGGTCTGTCTACCATATGGTAAGGAAAGGCTTTTCAACTTACTTCTCAGCTGAAACTAAGCATGTATACAAAAGGCATCAACTGTACAAGTTTGTTTTTTTTTCCTTCCTAGTTCTATTCAGTTGAATTGGCAATACCTTCTGTAATTTTCCAAATAGGGAGAAAGACAGTAGCCATCTATCCCCACACGAGGCAGCATGAAGCTATGAGCCCCTGACCCTGTTGTTGTTTATGTCTCTGGTGGATTTATTCTTTACTAACTTTGGAGAAGGAGGATTAGAAACACTTGGCTTACTTGGAACTGGAACAGACTAGGCTATGGCCTCATGAGTTTCAAAGATAGGGAGAGCCCCATGGGTCCAAGAATTGGGAGTTCATGCTAGAGTTTCTAAGCAGCCACACCCAGTGAGGGCAAAATACTGACATGGTGGCTCAACATGGAGAGGCTGATTCCTACAGGCAAAAGACCACCTTCATCCACAATTCATGCCAAATTCAGAAATAATCTTGGTGGGATGAATGCTTTGGGGCCCATTCTCCTTAGGGGATGAGGTGGCACTGAGGGAGAGTATGTGTCCAGTCAAGGGGGATTTGTACTTCTTCCTGGATCTTTTCAGCAAATGCCCCTTTTGTAAATGCTAATGGATATCAAATGGTTAAATGACACTAAGGTGATAATCACTGAGTCAATCAGTGATGGAAGGGAGATATTAACTGTAACTGGTGATCCGTATGGAGGAAGACACACTGAAATGGGAGCTTGATAGAATAATGTTTAAAAATACTCCCAAGGGGTAGATAGAGCCTTGCTCTGGCAATATGACTTACCAGTTAGAGCAAGAGTTGAGATAAGTATACCTAGAACTTAGAAAGGAACTTTCTGTGATGTGATGGATCTCTAAGCTCATTTAGGTGGATATGCCCTCCAACTGTACAGATATTAACCCTTCTATTTCTCCCTTACTTGTATGACTCTTCTTGTCCTCCCATAAGTTGTCCATAGGAGCACCAGGTGGGGTGCTGGATGGGGGTGGGGCAGGGAGGAGTTTCCTCATAGATTTTAACATTGTCTGGATAGCAATAGAGCACGTTGGTAGTCGATCTACAAAATATTTATGATAGTACTTGTGATAGTAGTACATACCTCAGATTATTTAGTCAGTCAACATGCAGCAATATGTGCTAGGCATTATTGTGCTGGAGATACCAAGAAAGGCAAAAACACTGTCCTTGCCCTCAGAGGGCTCAAATGGGAGGGACAACACGTAAATAACTATGTACATACAAGGTATGTGTATGCAGAATAGATTGAAAACATACTGCCCAGAAAAGGTTTGAATAGCCTGGGGGAAGGAGAGGGCAGGGGAAGGGCAGAAGGTAAGACTGGAGATAAAGCAGAATTGAGGGGGCAGAATGTTCTAGGTATGAGAGATGGCCAGTGCAAAGACACACACAAGGGAGATGGAGGAAAAAGGAGGCCTTTGTAGCTGCAATCCTAAGGTAGAGGGGAAGAGTATAAGATCAGAAAGGCAATGAAGAGCTTAAAATGCCAAACTAAGGCATCTGTATTTGATCCTCATGGTGATGGGAAACTACCAGAGTTCAGGGAGCAAGGGCCTGACTTGATTGGAAAAATGACCTTGGCAGCAGAGTCAGGATGGATTAGACTGGAAAGAAGGGACTTGAGGCAGAGGAGCCATGAGTGGCTAAGTGTCTGAACTGGAGGCATTGGTAAGGGAGAAATGACAAGATTTGGAAATGGATTAAAGATGTGACATGAATGAGAGGGAGGAGCCAAAGAAAATATCAAAGTGACAGGAGTAGAAGGCTTTTTAAAGGAGCTTAGTCATGAAGGACAGATGAGGTGGAATTATAACTAACAGGGCTAGTTAGGTTGGTTGAGTGGTTTTGTTTGTCTGTTTTCTTAAGAATGGCAGATACCTGGTCATGTTTGTAGGCAGTCTGGGAGGAGCCATCAGATAGGGAGAAAATCAAGATGGGGGTGAGGGAGGTATGAGAGAGGAGATGATCTGCTGCAGAAGGAGGAGTAGGGGAGGAAGGGATCCAGTGTGCATGTGGCAAAGACAGCCAAGGCCAGAGTGAAGGAAGAGATAGTAGGGAAAGATGTTTGAATGAGAAGGAAAGGGGAAGGGGGACCATTCCATTCATGATTAGTATGAAAAAAGCTATTAGTTTAATGTCACATTTCTTGCCTTCACAATGGGTAGGGGGGAGGAAGGGAGAGAAATCAAAACTCAAAATTTTCTAAAAAATAATGTTACAAGTAAAAAAATTGAAAAAAAAAAGAAAACTATTATTAAAGTTAGAAGAACTCATTTCAATTGTATCATTACATTACCCTCATTTTATAGATGATGAAACTGAGGCTGAGAGAGGTCACAGACTGGCAGAGCTGGGCCTAACCCATACCTATCTTATCTTTTGGGTGGTGGGGGTGTTGTAGGAGGACTATAGGTTGTTGTCAGATGGTTTCTACATGACACTAGGTCAGCAGTTTCAAGCACAGGAGACATTTACTAGATGTGTGACCCTGAAGAAGTCACTTAACCGCTGTGAGCCTCAGTTTCCTCATTTGTACAATGTTGTGAGCATTAAAGGAGTTGATGTTTATAAAGCACTTAGCATGGTGCCTGGAAAATAGGCTTGTTTCCTTCATTTCCAGGCAGGATGAAATAAGGCATGTTCAAGCTAGTATACCTTTGGGCAAAGATAACAGTGGTTTAGAACAGAAAATCATTAAAAAAATCATAGAACATTTATTAAACACTTAATATGTGTTAGGCACTGTGTTAGGTACTGGGGATATATCTAAAAGCAATAAGACAGTATGTTCCCTCAAGGAGTTTGCAAAAGGAGACCCAGAAACAATATAAACTCCATTACTAGAAATGAAGCCCAGGGCAGGGGACAAAAAGTGTCATAGAGGCATGGTGAGGAGACTTCAAGGCAAAAGGGAGCCAGTGCCCTTCTTAGGAAGAAGGAGAGGAAAATATCCTCTGGGCAAAACATACAAACATTTGATTCTATCCACATTTGCTTCAGGCTCAGAGAGGTTAAGTAATTTCCCAATTGTCACATAGCTCTCTAGTTTTCCTGACTTTAAACCCAGCTATGGTATGTTGGCTGTGTATCTATGTTGGTCATAATACCAAAGCAATGAACATTGGAAAATCATGACTTAGTTTAGCACCAGAATCAGTAAAATGCTGCTGAAATTCTCTAAACACTTCCTGAGCATCTACCAAGAAGTATCAAAGGACTTGACTTCAAATCCCAGCTTTGAAACTTACTATATGTGTGACCCTGAGCAAGATTAAGAGCCAGAAGGAGGCTGAGAAGAAACCCTTTATTTTACAAATGAGGAAACTGAGGTCCAGGAAGGTTTTGGGATTTTCCTGAGGCCCTGTGCAAACTCTCCAGTTGTCAGGTTCTTTGTGTAATATAAAGGAGTTGGACTCAATAACTTATAAGTTAGAATAGACCTTATATAGTCTACTATGAGCTTTACATAGTTCTAGGTGCTCTGGGAGTTACAAAAGAGCTACATCATGGGCCTCACCCTTAGGAGTTTACAGGATCATCTGTGAGATGAGATTTGCTCTGTGCATTAGAGAATGTTGTTCAGTCATATCTGATTCTTCATGACCCCATCTAGGGTTTTCTTGGCAAAGATACTAGAGGGCTTTGCTGCTTCTTTCTCCAGCTCATTTTTACAGATGAGGAAACTGAGGCAAACACAGTGAAGTGACTTGCCCAGGGTCACACAGGGAGTAAGTGTCTGAGGCTAGATTTAAACTCAATAAAATTGAGTCTTCCTGACTCCAGGCCCAGAGCTCTATCCACTACAGCACCACCTAGCTGCTCCAGAATCAGAGAATATGAGGCGAAGCATGATACCTTAGGGTTTCAGAAAAAGAAAGGCTGAGGAAGGGATTAGAGACAAAAAAGTCTTTAGGATAGAGATGAGTCTCTAAAGATGGGCAGAATTTGGAGGAGGTGGGAAATGAGGAGAGGTCATGAGTGGGGCAGCATGTGCAAAATCTCAAAGATGAGAGTGATGGTGATGTGGTTGGCACAGGACATGGAATCAGGGAGACCCAGGTTGAAATTCTGAGTCCCAGCTTCTTGGTCAAGTGGCACAGTGGTAGAGGCCAGGATGTAGAGTCAAGAAGACCTAAGTTCCAGTCTGGCCTCAGACACCTCCTAGCTGTGTGACCCTGAGCAAGTCACTTAATTGCTGCTTGCTATAGTTTCCTCATCTGTAAAATGGGGATAACAATAGCACCCACCTCCCTGGGTTGTTGTGAGGATCAAATGTTTGTAAAGTTCTTAGCATAGTGCCTGGCACCTTGTAAGCCCAATACAAATGTTTGTTCCCTTGCCCTTCCCTAGGTCGCCTAAGGCAAGTCACTTAATACTTCTGAGCCTCAGAGAACTCTCTGATACTATTCTCTTAGATATGGGGGGGCCAGTATTGAAGTAGTGGGAAGTCAGGTCTGACTGGGCCCCTTCTTTCAGACACTATTATCATCTTTCACCTGGATTTCCTGTAGTACTCCATTGGTTGGCCTCCAACCTTCTGGAGAAACAGGAAGGAATAATATTTTTTTATAAATCCTACTATGTGCCAGACAGGGTGCTAAGCACTTTACAAACATCATATCATTCTGATCCTCATAATAATCTTGGGAGGTAGGCACTATTATGATCCCCATTATACAGCTGAGCAAACTGAGGCAAACAAAGGTTGTGACTTACTTGCATAGGGCCACACAACGAATAAGTGTCTGAAATAAGTGTTTTGAACTCAGGTCTTCCTGACTCCAGGTCCAGAGCTCTCTTACTGCAGTACCAGCTGCCTTTTTTTGAGCTATCAAAGAGATCTTCCTAAAGCTTAGGTCTGACCACCTCACTCTTATTCAGTAAACTGCTATGGCTCACTATTACTTCTAGGATAAAATATAAAATCTTCTGTTTGGCTTTTGTGGTATGGGGACCCCCAAAACCCCCTACCCCCCAAAAAATTAAAAGTCAGAGGTGTCTTGAGGAAAGAATCAGAAGTTTTATTTAATTCTCATGAGAAGAGGGCATCCCTTCCACCAGTAGGAACCAAAAGGGCAGAATGAGGTGTGTTACAGAAGATGGAACAAGAATTTATACCCTAACAAAGTCTCTCTCTCTCTCTCTCTCTCTCTCTCTCTCACACACACACACACACACACACACACACACACACACACACACACACCACTGTCCCTTCTCCCATTGGCTGGGAGGCAGGTTTACAATCTGAGTGAGAAATCTCCTCCAAGATAAGGAACAAATAAAGAAGCCCTCCTTATCTCTCAGTGGTTGGGAGGCGGGCTTACAAAGAACAAGGAAATAGGGGATAACCAATCCAAATTGCCTATCCTTATCTGCCAAATGCCAAAGTGAAGAAGGGGGAAGGGTTCTAAGAGATTCCTAAAATGCCTGAAGGGTTTAAGGCTCATTGACCCCTAGGGAAGGGAGAGGGTTCCTAGGTTGTGTAATTTCTTAGGAAACCCAAGACTCAGATCTGTCCAGCCTTACAAAAGTCTTTCTCTGGTTTTGAGATAGTTTCTCTCCCTTCTCATTCTGAGGAGTCTTCACACAGGGTGCAGAGAGAGTGTACCCCACTTGCTTTTAAAGCCCTTCATAATCAGACCAGTCCTAACCATTCCAGTCTTACTCTGTTCCAGTGATTTCCTAGAACACCACACTCCATCACCTGACTCCAAGCATTTTCCCTGGCTGTCCCTTGGAGTTCCCTCCCTCCTCATTTCTGCTTCATGGCTTCCTACAAGTCTCAGCTTAAATGCTACCTTCCACATGAAGCTCTTCCTGATCCCCCTTAATTCTAGTTCCTTCCCTCTGAAGTCATCTCCACTTTATCTGGATACACCTTGTTTGTACTCAGTGGTGTGTGTTGCCTCCTCCATTACACTGAGATCCCTAAGCACAGGGACTGTTTTTTGCCTGCCTCTGTATCCTGAGCCCTTAGCACAGTGCCTGGCACATACTAACTTGGCAAGCCAGGATGTGCTAGGCTAAGTAGTTGAGATTGTAGACAGTGTGAAGCCACATTGGGTTTTTGAGAAGAGGTTAATGTGATGAATGCTTTTTAGGAAATTAAATTTGACAGTAGTGTGTATGATGGATTAGAAGGGAGGGGAGAAGAAAGCAAGATCAGTTACAGGGTTATTGCAATGTTCTTGTCATAATGCAAAAAAGCTTGGACTGGGATAGTCCCATAGGACTAGAAAATTGGAAACCTTTTGTTTAGTTTTTTTTTTTAATATTATTATTCTTTTTGGGGGTTTTTTTTTGGAGGGCAATTGGGGTTAAGTAACTTGCCCAAGGTCACATGGCTAGGTTTTTGTCTGTGTGTGCCTTAAGTGTCTGAGGCCGGATCCGAACTCAGATCCTTCTGACTCCAGGGCCGATGCTCTACTCACTGCGACACCTAGCCGCCCCAAAATATTATTATTCTTTAATGTTTTATTGATTCCTTTTGTTAATCATCACAGTCGTTTTGGGGTGAACCCTATCTTGATCCCAACTAGCAAGCCTTCCCTTTTAACAAAGAAAAAGGGGTAAACAAAACCAATTCATTCAGCCTACCCTTAACTGACTGTGCATGCAACATTCAGCAACCATAATCCCTCACCTGTCCAAACAAAGCAGGCTGGTGCAGTTCCTCACCACTTTGGGAGATCATAACTGGGTACTGTAGTTACAAGGTCTTTGGCTTTCTTTATTATTTTTTTTGTTGACATTACTGTAATCATGGGACATATTGTCCTACTCGTTCTGCTACAGAGACTTAAAAAAAAGGAAAGAGGGGATGGGTATTTGAGTCCAAAAAACTGAGCCAAAATAACTGGCCTGAGTGAGGGAAAAGCCTGCTTGACAGTTATCTTAAAACTAGGGTTTACCTTATCCTAGTCTTTCAGAGATGCCTATGCAGGTCATATTCTATTCATTCCAGTTCCAGATTGATTAATCTTATCTACTCAAGTTCCCAGAACTAGGAAGCATCAGCAACTTAGCTGAAATTTAAACCTAGGTCTTCTGGACTCTGGGTCCAGCATTCTTTTTCAATCACATGTTCATCCCTCTCTTGCTCCCTGTTAATTTTGAATGATTTCAAGAAGAGCTAGTTCCACCATAAGAAAAATGGTGCAGACAAATTTACACTGTCTAAAGAAGGATTTGTAGAATGTAGCTTCACAGTAGAAAACAGAGCCTGGGTGGGATCCGGGTTTTGGAAAGGAGCTGGTTGCCATGGTGATAGAGGTAAACTCTACTCCTGAATGGGAGGGAAAGGTCATGCTGCCTGGGACTGACTCCTGGGCATCTGGAGTCTGGCTCCTCACCCTTTGCTTTGTTTGGTCCTGGGAGGAGGAAAGATAGAAAGGGAGCTGTCAGAGAAACACAAGGAAGGTAGCCTGGGGCTGGACTTGCTGAGCTGCCAGAGGCATACCCAGATAAGACCAGCAGGGGACTGGAAGAGCAAAGGCCACGGACTTTCTGGGAGAAAAATCACAATGCTGAGGCCTTTCAGGAGAGTCTCTGCAGGCTCCCAAGGACTGAGGCTGCAGAGCCCTAGGAGCCCAAACAGCCCCAGGCAGTTAAGCACACATTTATCCCTGCTTCCTATGTGCCCAGGCGCTGGGCTCTGCACTAGGAATGCAAAAACCAGGCAGGCCTAGCCCTCCAGGATTTATGGCCTAGGGACAACATGCATCTTGTTACTGAGGAGCAAATGAGACAATACTGGAAAGCCATTCACAGATCTTAAAGGACCACATCAGTGGGAGGGTTGTGGTTGTATTAAAGAAACTGTGCTTAGCACTGGACATTCCTTATGACAAAAATCCTTCTACCAATTGTAATGATAATGGGAATTTGAAGATCTGCCCTGCCCCTTGATAGGCTTAAGTTAATTTGAGAACCTTTCCTGATATGAAAATAAACTCTGCCCCCTAACAGGCTGAATGTGCTCACATGGAGGTTTGTTTTTCAGGGAGGCACAACTCTTGTTACTTTGTAGTCAAGTGGGTCATAAGGGTTGTGATGTTCTCGGACCCTGGAGAAGGCTATATATACCTCTGGTGTGAGGTTTTGCTTTGGGGCTCACTTTGGGAAGAGTTGTGTGATTTGGCCAGATGAGACTTTGGGCAGCTGTTGAGCCCCCCTGACTTTGAAAACCCAGATGTTGGTGCTTCTCTCTCTGGTAACTAACTGTATGTATGTGATGGTCAGACAGCTAGAAGCCCTGTCTGTTGGTCTGCTGAATTGTGTTATTTCCCCTGTCTGTATTTTTGTCTGCTTGTAACTTATGTTTGTATTCTCTGAAGTTCAGGGTGCTTTTCCCCCTAAGCTAGGTAAATGATATATGTTGATTGATTAAAGTAACACTGTTAACCCTTTTTGAGTTGTTTTCCTTTAGAAAAGCAGATCAAAGAACCTGTGCTAGCAGCCATATTGGGTATGCTAGGGTGCTTGCTGCTACACCAATGCAAGATTATCTTGGGTTTGTTTTATATGTCTTGTATGTTCCTATACATTTCTGTGCTCTGCTTGTCTCTCACATTAGAATAAAAGCTCCCTGGGGGCAGGGATTGTTTTACTTTTGTCTTTGTATCACCAGTACCTTAAATAAGTGGCTGGATTAGAGGTCAGGAAAACCTGAGTTCATACTTAGCCCCAGACACTTACTAGCTATGTAACCCAGGGTCAGTCACTTAATCTCTCTCAGCCTCAGTTTTTCATCTGTAAAATGGGCATTATAATGACACCTACCTCCTATTGTTGTGAAGATAAAATGAGATAATGATAACACATGTAAAGAACTTTCTAAACCTAAAAGCGTTATCTAAATGTCCTAAATATAAAGTATATAATAAATATATAAGCACTAAATATAATGTAAATATATATAATACATAAAATATAAAAACACTAAGTAAATGCCAATGGTGGTAGTGGTAGTAGTAGTAGTAGTAGTAGTAGTAGCAGCAGTAGTGGTTGTAGTAGTAGTAGAAGTAGTAGTAGTAGTAGTAATAGTAGTAGTAGTTGTAGTTAGTAGCTTGATTAAATTGTTCTTGGTAGTTACTGTAGGTAGCAAGTTTTTCATTAATTTTGTTTTAGTATTATTGGTCTATTAGTTGGATTCAATCCATCAAACTCATAAAGGACTTCTCAAAATTCCATTTGAAGTTTGCCCATCTCCTCTTCAAAGTAAGGTGAGACATCAGTATTATTGCTTACTATATATTTCATTATTAGGAAGTACTTTTGGACTTTGTGTGAAGTGTAGACTTTCAGTGTCTTCAGGTCCTTTAGCTTTTGCCTCTTCAGATAGCTCTTCTATTTCCACTCATTTCATTTACTCTGGGTTTAGGAATGAAGTTGTTTCTTATGATTGCTCTGTACTGATCTACAATAACATTATGTAACTTGGAATTGAGAGTGCTGCTGATGGAAAGAAGTATAAAAACTTGGCCTATAACTAGTAAGATCTGTTTCTAGTTTTGGCATGATGCTGTACTGGCACGGAATCAGAGTCTGTTTCATGTGTATGCTCAAGGGGTGGCCTCTTGAAGGGTCAGTGGCCACTATCTGCACTGAAGCATTTCTAGCCTGTAGGCTATCAGCATTTCTGATTTGTCCCCATGTGACTTGCCTTCTTGTGATATCAACACAAAGAAGCTCTTCTCTCTCCACTGTCTTCTGTGGCAAGCTAGTGATCACAGTAATTCCAAGCACGGCCAGCCTATAACCCTGGGCTATTCTGTTTCCTAGATTCATCACAAAGCCCAGGGTACTAACCCATTCAATGACACTGCCAGAGTCCAGTTGGCTGATGTTTTGGGGTTCTTGCCAGGCCTTCACAGCTATGATATTGGTCTTGGGGCATAGGAAATCCCTGCTTTTCATCACCCTGCCACTTGAAGATTTACAGGGCCCTTTGCTCACAACAAACCTGTGCAGTCAATAGGGACAACTGAGTGTAGAGGAGAGAAGCCAGGAATGTGAAGGGCCTTGAGTGCCTGCCTTCCTTATAAGAATTAGCTGAAAGGGGCGGCTAGGTGGCGCAGTGAATAGAGCACCGGCCCTGGAGTCAGAAGGACCTGAGTTCGGAGCAGGCCTCTGACACTTAATCCACACAAACAAAAACCTAGCTGTGTAACCTTGGGCAAGTTACTTAACCCCAATTGCCCTAAAGGGGCGGCTAGGTGGCGCAGTGAGTAAGAGCGCCGGCCTCGGAGTTGGGATGACCGAGATCAGATCCAGCCTCAGAAAATGAGCACCCACGCATAAATAATGACTAGCCGTGTAACCTTGAGCAAGTTACTTAACCCCAATTGCTTTAAAAAAAAAAGAATTAGCTGAAAGAAACAGGGATGCTTAACATTGAGAATAGAAAACTTGGTGGGATGGTAGGGCCATTAGAGCCACTTTTAATTATCTGAAGGTCTAAAGAGCTATTTCCTAATATAGGGATTATTACACTTCTTTGTTTTGTCCAATAGGGTAGAAATGGGAAGAATTTTGGAAGGGGCAAATCCAGGCTACAGCTACAGAAAAACTTCCTGACCAGGCTGCCTTGGGAGGTAGGGGATTCCCTGCATTGCAGATCTTCAAAGCAAGACTGTGGATGCCCACCTGTCAAGCATAGCTTAAACTAGATAGGCATGGAGGTCCCTGCCAACCCATACATCATATAATTCAGTGCCAATATTTCCTTTCTATGGATAACCTTGTTTTACTGGTTTGCAGTAACATGGATATCAAGTGACCAAACTGGAATTTGAAGGCAGTCTCTGGATCCCAAGCCTAGTACTCTTTCTCTCAGGGGGCAGCCCTTCTTGTGGTATACTGGATCCTTGGGTAGAGCGAGAGTAAGTCGTGAGACTTGTCAGGTTAGAGTTTTTGAAAAGTTTTGATCCACCTGGAACAATGCTGGTGCTTAAGAAATGCTGGGATGGTAGCTATCTCTGAGCTCTCTTGACCCCATTCATGGGTGGCAGGAAAAAGGCTAATGCTAGTTTATGCTACCATAGATAGGACATACAGGTGCATGACCTTTGGAATACACAGATAGTAAAAATCAGATGGTAATATAACTCATATGGTGACAGATCACTTCATCCTGGAAATGGGCCAGCATGTTCTTACCAAACTGAAGCTCCCTGGTATAAATTATTGTTATGGGTACAGGGGTAGGAAGGAAGATATCTGGA
Source organism: Gymnobelideus leadbeateri (assembly GCA_011680675.1). Lineage (NCBI taxonomy): Eukaryota > Metazoa > Chordata > Mammalia > Diprotodontia > Petauridae > Gymnobelideus > Gymnobelideus leadbeateri. Next base: position 150,948 of record WOXC01000562.1, read on the forward strand.
GCCACTAACTAGATGTGAGCTCCATGAGCTTCACCTCCTCCTTGGTCAGAAGAGAGAGAGAGACTTCAGGGAAGTCATTGTCAAGTTAATGCAGGTGTTAATATTGTTGACATCAGCCAGTCCTTTCTGCAGCAATGTGGTTCAGTGGGTAGAACACAGGACTTGGAGTCAAGAAGGCCTGAATCCTCTCTGAAACACTTACTGACTATTGACTGTATGACCCTAGACAGATTTTTTAAAAGTTTTGTTTTACCTGGAACAAAGTTGGTGCTTAATAAATGCCCAGATGGTGGATATCTCTGAGCTTTCTAGATCCCATTCACAGAATGAGGGAAAAAGACTAATGATAGTTTATGCTACTATAGCTAGTACCTACAGGCACATCATTTAACCTAGATCTGCCTCTGTTTCCTTATCTATAAAATGGGGATAATAATACCACCTATCTCAGAGGGTTGTTGTTAGAATGAAATAAACTGACATATGTAAAGCACTTTGCAAGCCTTAAAATGTCATCTAAATGCTAGCCACATTATTAGATGCAGATTCACTGTGAGTGGGGAGCAAGCAGTCAGGTAGCTGTGTAATAGTATTCATAAACCTGCTTGATTGTGGTCCCTTGGTGTACTGTCCTATATTTGTTATGTGTGGTCCTGGATGCTAAAGCTTTTGAAGAAGCATCTTAGACTCGATTGCCCTGGCTTTGCTTTCTCCTATGAATCTATGGGTGGATCCACAATCAGACTTTTGCTTTTCTAGGGCCCAGAGACCGAGTGCATCAAAGTAGGGATCTAGAACTTGTCACCCCCCCACCGATTCATTCCTAGACCAGTGTGTGTGTGTGTGTGTGTGTGTGTGTGTGTGTGTGTGTGTGTCTGACTGTCTGACCTTTTGTGAGTCATTCACTCCTCTGCCCAACAGCAACTCTTAGGACATGACAGGTACACAAACTTTAATGGAAGCATTTCCTTTTAGATGAGTCGCCCTGGAAGGGACAGTCTAAGGAGGGCATGAATCAACAGAACAATCGGAAATCCCTGGTACTGCAGGTGGTGAATAGGTGTGTGCCTTGTATAGAAATAGCTGCCTCTACCCCCATGGCCTGCAGAGATGAAGGGAGGAGCCATTGACATTTCTCCACTAAAATGAATTAGCCTTTAAGAACCAGCCCTACACATTTGCCAGTGATCAAGTGCAAGTGACCTTTCTCACTGGAAAGTAGAAGGGAGCTGTGTTTGCTAGGGTGGTATTGCTAATGGAGGATAGAAGTGTAATTTGAGGATTTGTCTGGGCTGGGACTGGGAGGGAGGAATTACATTCAGAAAAAAGAGTGATGCCGCAGTGGTGATGGTGGAATTAAGGGAGGGTACAAGGCTGTTCATCCACAGTATTAGCAAGTTTCGGCAGTTGCAGGCTGTTTAGGCCTGGGAAGAGACAATGCTGATTGAGACTTTTAGGGAGATAGAGGAGATGATCTCAAGGGGCAGGGCATATGGGAGCCCACAATTTAGTTGGGCTTATAGATGTGCTCAAAATCCCAGAATCACCAATCATTCTGGGATTCTACAAGCCTGTGCTCCTTCACAATTGCTTGGAAGAGCAGAGTTGAAAGAGCAGGGGGCCCAGCAGGCAGACAAGGAGTCAGTGAGAAAGCCTAGAGCTGTGACAGCTGGGCACCTCTCAGCAGGTCCAGTCACTGGAGGGTGAAGGAACTTTGGACCTGGGACACTTTTTTTAGGCAAAAAAAGCAACCAACCTCCAGGAAAGCATGAGGACCCATTACAAAGAGAGGCAAATGAATGGAGCATGGACGTGTTTAGCTAAAGGGTTTCAGCAAAAGGAATTAGGAAGGGCCTTCTCCTGTCATGCTTACCCTCTCAGCAGGGATACTGCTAGGCCCCAGGGAGGGGCAAGCTAGGCACATTCAAACTCTCACTGATGCAGGCTCCTGTAGCAGCAAGCACCCCAACATCCCCAGGGTGACTGCCAACACAGGTTCTTAGATCTGCTTTTCAAAAGGAAAGCAACTCAAAATGGGTTAACAAGCTTACTTTCATCAAACAAACACGCATTACCTAGTTCAGGGGAAAAAGGTCAGCACCCCGAACTTCAGAGTTACAGAACTTACAGATCAAACAGACAGGCTTCCAAACTGTCCAACCATTATATCAATACCAAATCACAGTTACCAGAGAGGGAAGCATCAACAACTGGGTTTTCAAAGCCGGGGTGGGGGGCGGCTCTCAACAACGGCTTCCCAGAGTCTCATCTGGTCAAATCACACAACACTTCTCAAAGTGAGCCCCAAAGCAAAGCCCCTCATCAGGGCCTATATAGCTTTCTACTGGCTCAGAGAATGTAACAAACTTCTTGACCCACAGCCCAATCACAAAGTATCAAGGTGTGGGCTTTCCTGAAAAACAAGCCTCCCACCACAGGCTCCAGGTGCACTTAAGCTAGGGGCAGGGAAGATCTTTAAATTTGCATTTCCATTACAGCTCCTTAGAGAGTTCCCTTTTTTCTAGAGCTTACTAAGAAAATTAGGGTTAGAAAATGGAGAGTGGATTTGACTGTACCCGAAAAATCCCTGAGTAAGTAATCTAGCAAAACAGTGAGGAAATCATAATTTGACAGCTGGATAGGACTTCAACTGATAGTCCAACCCCATCATTTTACAGGTAGTAGTCAATAACAAAGTTGGCATTCAAACAGAGATCATATGGTACCAGTCCAGAACTTTTCCTGTGACACCATGCTAGGTGATACAATAGTTAGAGAGCTGGGCCTGGAGTCAGGAAGACTTGGGGTCCAAATTTGACCTCAGACATGTAATAGCTGTGTGACCCTGGGCAAGTCACTGAACCTCTGTTTGCCTAGTTTTCTCAGCTGTAAAATGGGGATAACACAAGCACATATCTCCCAGGGCTTCTGTAAGGATAAAATAAGATGCTATTTGTAAAGCCCTTAGCATAGTGCCTGGCACATAGTAGGCACTTAAATCCTTTTTGCCTCCTACAAAAATATTAAGTAGTACCTACCCTCAAGATGTTTACATTCTACTGGAGAGAGGGGCCTATCACTTGGAGGGAAATTGAGGGTGGTATGTGACTATTCCTTTCACTGGCTAGGTAGAAGCTTGTAGATAAAAAAAAAAGTCCAGGGGCGGCTAGGTGGCGCAGTGAATAGAGCGCCGGCCCTGGAATCAGAAGGACCTGAGTTCGGAGCCGGCCTCCGACACTTAATCCGCACAAACAAAAAAACCTAGCCGTGTAACCTTGGGCAAGTTACTTAACCCCAATTGCCCGAAAGGGGCGGCTAGGTGGCGCAGTGAGTAAGAGTGCCGGCCTCGGAGTTTGGATGACCCGAGATCAGATCCGGCCTCAGAAAATGAGCACCCACGCATAAATCAAATGACTAGCCGTGTAACCTTGAGCAAGTTACTTAACCCCAATTGCTTAAAAAAAAAAAAGTCCAGAGGGTAATCCATATGATAGTGGCCAGGGAGGTCTTGGACTTCTGTTGGAATCCATTCACCATTACTGAATGGCCAAAGGGTCAGTGTCATTTCCTTGAGCCAAAACTATCTCAGCATACTCAGACACCCTATGAACTGCCCCTTCTTTGGCACAGCTCAAGATTGGTAACTACTATAGCACATAAGCTCTGACCCTCACTCACCCAACCTAGCTTGGACTATGGTTGAGATTCTGGATTGAGGCTCCTGCTTTTCTTCTCAGAGTCCTTGGTATAATTATAAGCGGTTAAAGTTTTTTTTCTTGATAGTTCCTTATAAACTCCCATCTGGTATACCTACTTAATGTCCAGTATCAATTTGACCAATCGATCTCTCTTCAGTATAAATTAGCCAACTGATATCAATTTGTTTTTGAAAAGGGATGTTTATAAAGAAAGTATAACAAGGAGATAATTATAGAAGCATCTGCCCAAACTAGGGATATGTCCTCTACATACCCACTTGGTCCCTGGGGAGAGTAGACTCATACCCAAAGTGGTGACTGCCAAATACTCCCTCCACTAAGTTGTCTTCTGTGTGAAGTGTTGCCAATGGTTAAATGACACTGTTGCCTGAAGTACATAGTGTTTCACCTTCTGGGTAGAGGCCTTGATGGCCTGGTTCAACAGGTCGCTATTGCTCATGGCTGTTTCCTCATAAGCCCTGGTTCTTGTGGCTGTGGGCGATTCCAGGTGCAGGACCTCTAGTAGCTCCTAAGTTCACAGAATCATCTCCTGGTCTGTTCCATTTCTCATACTTGTTTCCTTAGAATCAGGAAAGAATAGCCACAGGAGAGGTAGAAAAGGAGGTGGCAGCATGTGTTCATGACCACAAGGCAGCTAGATAGGGAGAGTACATGTTGCTGCTATTATAATTACTGGTCTTTCTAACTCAAAGCTTAAGGCATTTTGTTGTTGGATCAAGTCTTTTGTTATGTCCTCACTCATTTCCAACAGGAAGCAACCAATTTAAATGTTCTTCAGCTCTGCAGAATAACAAAAGGATAACTGCACATTCTCTGAAACCTGGAGATGAGGGGCTCTCTCTTTACACCCAGTCTTTTCAGTGGCCTCTGTGTAGGGTGATACTAGGAAGAATCTGTTGTGCATATGCAAAGAATTAGGTCCTCCATGTCCAGTCTCCCAGTCATACCACCATTAAATACCTGGAAGGTCAGGTAACTCTATCATCAATTAGTCAATCAATAAACATTTATTAAGTGGTTACTATGTTTTGAGGACTGTGCTATGCACAGGGAAAAAAAAGAAAGGTAAAAAAGACTCCCTGCCCTCAAGAAGCTTACATTCTAAGAGGGTAAACAACATCTAAATAACTAGCACCTAGTAACCCCTTAATAAAAGGATTTGTTTAGTAAAACTTGGACTCAGTCAAAAAGTTACAACCAAGGACCTAGAATGCCACATGTGGCATCAAGGCTGAAGGTTCCCCACCCCTGGACTAGGTGCATAGAAGAATATACAAAAGAGATGGAAGTTATTCTGGGAGGATAGATGAGGACCAGGCCTGGAGTCAGGAAGATTCTTCTTCCTGAGTTCAAATATAGCTTCGAATACTTACCAGCTGTGTGTCCCTGGGCAAGTCATTTCACCTTGTCTTAATTCCTCATCTGTAAAAATGAACTGGAGAAGGAACCAGTAAACCGTTCCATTATCTTGGCCAAGAAAACCCCAAATGGGATCATGAAGAGTCTGAAAAAAAACAACAACAGCAAATGATTAATAATTGACTGACTCATACATATCTCTGCAGCTAGGTAGCACAGTGGATAGAATGCTGGGCCTGGAGTCCGGGAGATTCATCTCTCTGAGTTCAAAAATGGCCTCAGACAGCCTGGGCAAGTACCCTGTTTGCTTCAGTTTCTTCGTCTCTAAAAATGAGCTCGAGAAGGAAATGACAAACCACTCCAGTATTTTTGCCAAGAAAACCCTAGACAGAGTCAGGACTGAAACCACTGAACAACAAATATTCTGAGGATGGGGGCAGGGGGAAGGCACTAACAACTGGTGTATAGGGAAAGGCCTTCTGGAGAAGAGAAGATTTGAACTGTGTTCAAGGGAGCCAGGAAAACTACAAGACAGAGGTGAGGGGTCAGAGCATTCAAGGCATTGAAGCAAGATAGTGCAAAACTCAGAATCGGGAGAAAGAGTATTTTTTTTAATTTTTTTTTTTTTTGCTTTTTGGAGGGCAATTGGGGTTAAGTAACTTGCCCAAGGTCACACGGCTAGGTTTGTGTTTGTGTGTGCATTAAGTGTCTGAGGCCGGATCCGAACTCAGGTCCTTCTGACTCCAGGGCCGACGCTCTACTCACTGAGCCACCTAGCTGCCCCTCATATTTTTTTTAATTAAAAAAAATTTATTTTTGCTTTTTTTTTGGAGGGCAATTGGGGTTAAGTGACTTGCCCAAGATCACATGGCTAGTTTTTGTGTTAAGTGTCTGAGGTCGGATTTGAACTCAGGTCCTCCTGACTCCAGGGCTGATGCTCTATTCACTGGGCCACCTAGCCACCCCGGGAGAAAGAGTATTAAGTCAAAGTTTTGGGGACCCCTTACTTTTATTTCTCCCTCTTAGTTTGAGCATTTTGTTCATTTCACTGCCCATTAGCATTTCTAACAGGCAGCAGATAAAAGAGTAGAGATGGGATAGAAGCCAAATTCATTTACTTTTGATTGGGATTGATGGAATCATTGACTGTCAGAGCTGGAAGGGCTCTTTGAGATCATCTTGTCTGCCCTGCATTTTGCTGAAGAGAAATCCAAGGCTCAGAGAGGGAAGCTCCTTGCCCAAGGTCGTCCATTTCTTAAGCTCACATGGCTCAGACACTGTGCCCAGACCCTTTCCTTCTCCACTGGGAGTAGTGAGAACATGGAATCAGAAATTCTTCAGGCTAGCAGGCCCCCTAAAGATCAGCTGATCTAAGTGCCTCATTTTACAGAGGAGGAAAATGAAGGGGGAACAAAATGCCGAAGGTCACAAATGTGGCAAAATAGCTCAAATGCACAGCAGCCCCTCGATCTTGTACTGATGGGTCCAGTCTTCTGTCATCGGAGGGAAACCTGTTGGATTTGACTTGTCTCAATTGTAGCATGATTTTTCTCAAATAATTGATACAGGTCTTTTGGGCACAGCTAGTAGTTGGTATAGAAATTCAAATATATGCACTGAATTTGTGCTTAATTTGCATATTCTTTTAATTATATGTGGTTTTGTAGAATTCATACCAAAGCTCTCTGCAGACACAGCGTGGCATAGTGGGATAATTACAAGCCCTAGAATCTGGAGTCCTGGCTTTGAAACCTTTGTCATATTAATATGTTCAGAATGAAAATAATAATAGCTCACATTTCCATTGTGTTTTAAGGTTTGCAAAATATTTTATATACGTTATCTCATTTGATATGGCATGGGGTAAGTTGGCTCACCTCTCAGAGCCTCAGTCCCCACATCTGTGAAATGGAGATAATTGTATTTTTACTCCCTCAAACGAGAAACACTGTGGAAATAGGGGTAATTATTTTGGTTGTTGTTATTGGGAATCGTCAAGAACCAGTCACTGGGTCATAGTAGTTTAAATTTAGAGCTGGAAGGTCATCTAGTTTAACCTCCCTCTCCAGTTGGAAAAATTGAGTTCTAGTGGGATTGAGTGACTGAGCCAAGGTCACATAGGCAGAAAATGATGATAGAGAAAATAAATTGTAGGTGCCAACTCAAAGAACAGAATGAAATAAATGAATATTTTGATTTAACTAAAAATGTTTATTTGATCCTGAAAGTTCTAAGCAACTAAAAGGCTGAAAGACTGAAAAAATCTGTAAGGATTTTTTGAACTCCTTTTACCATCGGGGACAATGGAGTTCCCACCATTGGACTCCAGTGCAAGGTGTAACTATAGAGGGGATCTACTAAAGAAGCAAAGGTTAGAAAGACATCTGGACTAGACCAGTGACCCACAGTTTCTGAAGTGCTGAAGGGGTTTGAGTGGAAAAAGTTTAAGACCATGTGTACCTAGAGGAGATTTATCCTGGATGTGAGAAAGTGGAAAGGGCATTGAAGGATAAATCCTCAAGGTGTCTGAAGGAAGCAAAGATGCCAAAGGCATGGGGAAGAACTCTTAGACTTTATTAATACCAAAAAGGGTGACCCAGAACTTCAGCAGTTCCCGGTCTGTAGACCCCCAGTCCTGCTTAAAGAAAACATTTATGAAATTCATCCATGTATAAATCAAAGTACTCCTTATTGATGGTGGTCCTAGACCAGGTCTTCATGGGCAATATTATTCCATTGCAGTCCACATTTTTACCCACTGTACTTGTTGTTGACTGTAAAAAGAAAACATTTGATTCAGTAGAGCAACCTACTCCTTGTCTTAGAGTCTTCTCTACCAAAGTGGTTCCTATGAATTTATCAGCATGATGAAAGATCTTTTTGAAGATTATAATATAAAGTTTTGAACCAATAACCTAAAATTTGAATGGCGTGATTGTGTGTACTCATCTGTACACATTAAAGAAAAATATTGATTTGGAAACATGGCTCTGAATTCAAATCAAAGCTTTGCCTCTTAGTAGCTGTGTGACCTTGGGTAAGTCACTTCTCAGTTTATGTACATGTAAAATTAAAGGGTTGGAACTAGGTATCCCCAAGACCCATTTCCAGTTTTAAGTCTATGATCATCTCTACATTCATAACTATGACTTTAGATGCTATTAAAATGACTGATTTTGGAACTGGTCTATTTTTTTTTTTGCAAAATTACATTGGCTCAGATATGTAGTCACTATAACTCTCTGGTTCCATACTCCAGTTTAACCAGATTTTAATTTAGTATTCTCTATCAAATACATACGACCCTTCCAGAAGAGAATTTTCTCTCCCAAACTGCAGAAAATAGAGCCATCAAAAGCAATACCAGTGCCCACGAGCACCATGATTTCCCTGACATTTACAAGATCTGTGACCATGGGCAAGCTGTGTAACCTCTCTGAGCCCAGCCTTACTTTTTTCATATTTTAAGGGGACTAGTAATGCTTACATAAAACCTCAGGGCCAGGTGGTGTGAAGAAAGTGCTTTGTAAACTATAAAATGCAATATGAGTAGGAATTAGTATTAATAGTTATTGTGGCAATCTCCGAAACATCTCATATCTGTTTGTATATGGATGAAAAGAATGTTTCGCATTAAAAATTAAATTGTCCTAAATGAATGGGTTTGGTCACCCCCCCACCCCCCCTCCCCATTGAATACTCAGTGCATTGTGGTGTAAGAGACAGGAATTCTGGCATCAAAGTTAGGAAGTCAGCATTCAAATTCAGCGCTTCTCCCTTACTGTCTGTGTGGCTCTGGAGCTGCTGATCTGAATTGGGGGAGGAAGTGTGTGCATAATATCAGTGAAATTACTTTACCAGATCAAAAGGTAAATGAAATAAAAATCAAAGTTTACAAGTTTATTTATAGGTGCCTTTACTACAATTATTTGTATAGTCAATGTGTCAAGTCAATATGCAATTATTTATTCAATATCAATATCCGTAACATTTATTGTATAGTAATTGCTTACTCTGTGCCAGACACAGAGAAAAGTGCTAGGTAGGGATACAAGGAAGTCCCTCTTCCCATGAGGGCCTCAGGGTCTAATGGGGGAAATGGAGTCCAAACAATCACATCCAAACAGGATGAATTGGAGATAACATAGGGAAGGCACTAGCAATGAAAAGGGATCAGGAGAGGCTTCTTGTAGAAGGTGGGATTTGAGTAATTCATTGACATTTTTTTTCAGGAAACCATGCTAACCAAGATTTTTGCTCCAGTATGAATTACATTTTTCTATTATTATTTTTTGCCTTTTGAAGGGCAATTAGGGTTAAGTAACTTGCCCAAGGTCACACGGCTAGGTTTTTTTCATTTGTGTGTGCGTTAAGTGTCTGAGGCCGGATCCAAACTCAGGTCCTTCTTGACTCCAGGGCTGACGCTCTACTCACTGCACCACCTAGCCGCCCTACATTTTTTTTTAATAGGAAGAGAATCTGTCTAGGGTTTTGGAGCACAGACTAGAGATGTAGGCCATTGTGCTGGTTCTGTCTCTACCTATGTGACCTCTGGTAAGTCGCGAAACCTCTCTGATCCTCAGGTTTTGAATCTCCAAAAAAAAAGATCTCTAAGTACTTACTAGCATTCGATGATTTCGTATCTTCTTCCATCATTTCTCTTTTCCTAAATGTATGTCCTATTATAGTGACTAAGCATGACTCTGCATCCAAGAACAACATTCTTCCTCGAATTGGTTTTTCCCCTATTATTCAAAAATCTCATTGTGGTATCATCATTCAAAAGCTCTAACTTTTACTGTACCTATTTTTTATGTATCTCATTTTCATCCTTTAATCTGTTTAAGATTTATTGGATTGGGTTCTCCAGGGTGATTCTAACTGTGTGATTGAAATGGTAAATCAGGATGAATTGATGCAAGGAAGAAAGAACAACCAGTTTTTCATAAATATTATAAACTCCGCTTCTTTGACCATTAGAAAGCGTGGCACTCATCCCACAAGGTTAATTTCCTTTAAGTCCCAGAATTGGCTGGTCTGAAGTTTGTCCTGAATGGCTAATTACAGCCATGCTTTAGTCCCAGGCTCACAGGCTTAGCACTGAAGGGAGACGCAGAAGTCACCTAGGCTGATCTTGTCATTGTCCTGGTGAGAAAACAGGGGCCCAGAGAGTTCCCCAGGTGAGAAAGTAGCAAAGATAGGATTGGAATCCAGGACCTTTGACTCTAAATGCAGCCCTCTTTCTATTTTCCCATGAATTAACTCATGCATTCTTTGGGGAGCTGGGGGGCAGGGAAAGGAGGACAGGATTGGAATTCAAAGTTGTGGTTTCATCAGTGACAGAAAGCCTATAGATGCTCTCTAATTTATAGTCTGAGAGAGTTGCCAGGGGATACTGCAAGTTAAATGACCTGCCCAGGGTCACACAGCCTGTTTATGTCAGAGGCAGGACTTAAATCCAGGTCTCCCCTGATTCTGAAAGCCACTCTCAATCCCTTAGGCCAGGAGACCTTAATGTGATATTTTCCACATCTTGCACATTAAAAGACTTGGTCCACAGCAACTCCTATTAGGCTGGTTTTGCATGTACTGGCATTCTTATTGGAGAGAGAAAAAAAAAACCTGAGGTTGAGAAAGGCCAAATGCCTCATCTTTGGACACATAGTTTCAGAAATGGGATTGCAGCTAAGGTCTCCTGAGTCCCAGGCCAGTGGTTGTTTCTGTATCCCATCTTGCCTGTCTAGGTTACCCATTCATAAAAGGCACCTCCTGAAGAAAAGCCACATCAACAGAAAACACCAGCTCTGGGAATTAGAGGACACATGAATTCGAATTCTGATCTAGTCCTTGTTCCGAGAGCCGTGGCATTTTGGGGAAAAAGAAACAAGAACTGATACTTATATGGCATTATATATGCTATAATATAACAGTACATAGCATAACAGTGTAGCTAGACAGTGCAGTGGATAGAGTGCCAGACCTGGAGTCAGAGCAACTCATCATTCTGAGTTCAAATCTGGCCTCAGTCACTTACTAGCCATGTGACCCTGGGCACGTCACTTCTCTCTGTTTGCCTCAGTTTCCTTACAGGTAAAATGAGCTAGAGAAGGAAATGGTAAATTACTCTAGTATCTTTACCAAGAAAACCCCAAATGGGGTCACAAAGAGTCAAACACAACTAAAACAACTCAACAACAACACAACATAATGTGCATGATATGACATGATACAATATAGCATAGTATAATATGATTTGATATAATGTAATAGAATATAATATAGTATAATATTTTATACCCAGATGTACAGATATACAGAGATACACATGTATATGTATATGTGTATGTATAATCTTATTTGTATCTTACTGAAGATCCTCGAAGAGAGGGCAGATGATTACCTATCAGACATGTTGCAGTTGGGTTTCTTCTTTGGGTACAGGTCAAACTGAGCTCCAGGTCTCTGAGGTCAACTCCAACTCTGAAATGTTGTGGCTCTGTGAATGACTTGATGAACTGGTTTCTGCAGTTGATGTTATCTCTGTTTGACCGTCAAGGTAACTGAGACTGAGAGATTACAGTGTTTGTTCATAGTTCACACTTCCCTAAATAATAGATATCAAAGGTAGAATCTGAATCCAGATCTTCTTGACTCCATCTTCTATATCATACTACTTTTCCAAGAGAGAGGTCAGATAGTTTTTCAACTTAGATGATATTGATAATATTTTGAACTGTCTTGTGGCTTACACTCGCTATATATGAGTCTAGATTCTGACTTGGTTGGCTAAATAGCGAATTCAAATGTCCTGTCACATTGCTTTTCACCATTCTGCTTTTATCTTTTGTTTGCCTGTTCCTTGGGCATACAGCTTACAGCCTTCATTCTCTCCCTTCATGCTGCATGATTTGATTAAGGTTGGCAATGGCCGTTTTGATAACCTTCCTATCTGACATCTTGCTGAGGTTTTCTGTGCTGGGAGAATTGTGACTTTCTTTCTTTTTCAAAGATCACATCAACTCTGGGGTAAATGAATTGTACTTTCTTAGACACTGGACAGCCCTTTTTTCTTCATAGAGTAATTGTAGAAGCTGACAGTTTAATCCAGGCCTGGTGTAATCCTTTGAATTCAAAGCTTGGATACTGTTACAAGGAAAATTTGCAGAGGATGTCTTAACATGCCTAGCATCTCAGGCAAAACACAAAATTGAGAAAAATTGATCTAGAAGTAGCCGTAGGCTCTTGTCAAATGCTGCCAAGGCTGGACATGCATACTCCCATAGTCTCAGAGGACGAGTGAACCAAAAGGAGTCTGGATGGACCCCGCCCATGGTTACTTCAAAATGGCAACACAAGGAAGTCAACACTTTGGGGAATCTGGATGATTAGATCCTTGTTTAGGTGCCACATTTCAGAAAGGAAATAGATAAACTGGACCACATACAGAGGAGAGAGAAGCCATTCAGGGGAGAAGACTGGGGACTCCAACACACTCGGATTAGCAGAAGGAACTGTGATGTTAAGAATGAGGAAGGAATATGTGGCAACCTTCTTCAAGTACTCGAATGGCTATCATCGCCATGAGGATTAGATTTGTCTTGTGTGGTCCCAGAGAGTAAGATTTGGAGCAACAGGTAGAAGCTTCAGAGAGCCAAATTTAAGACTGATGCAAAGAAAATCTTCTTAGCAATTTGAACTCTCCTCAAATGAACTGGGTTTCCCTCTAGTAGATCCTGCCACCCGAGAGGTCATCATGTCAAAGCCAAATGACCATTTCCCAAATCTATTGCAAAGGAATTTCTTATTGAGGGAACCCACTGCCTTCTGGGGCAGCCAATTCCTATTCTGGCTAGCTCTAATTGCTAGGAAGATTTTCCCTACTTCATAGTTAAAATTCTGACTTTGTTACTTACTATCTGGGTGACTTTGGTCAAGCCATTGACTCTTTTTGAGCCTCAGTTTCTTCATTCATAAAATATGAGGTTTACGATAGATAATCTCTATAAAGTCCTTCCCGTTCTAATCCTATAATCCCACAAATCATTTGTAAATGAATGCTCTGGCTACTGAATCTCAAAGGTGAAATCCTTTCCTTGAGAAGGGTCCTTGATATTTGGTGCCCAATCCTTTCATGGTTAGACTGTCCAGCCTACATGTTCTCTTCAAAACTCATGTTTCCATTGACTTGAATGAAAGAGACTGTAAAGCATGTTTGCAGTTCAACACAAATGATGCTGATTGCAGAAAGAACAAGGAAGATGGTGGCTTAAAATAACCAATCAGGAAATGAAAAAAAATTTAATTGGGAGAACTGTAGTATTGACTAAAAATGAAGGAAAACAAAGTCTTCTACATACAGCTTTGGGAAGTTTCCTAGGCTTTTTAAATGGAGACAAACACAGGCGTGTGAGATAGATGCCTGATGAATTTACTGCTGTGGTATTTCAACTGTCTCCTATTGAGATACAAACCAGTGCCCTGGAATATCAGCTTGGTGGCCCAATGGCTAGAATGTTGTGCTTGTGTGACCCTGGCTCACTCAATTTCCATTTTTCTCAGTTTCCCCAACTATAAAATGGGCATAATAATAGCACTCAACTTGCAGGGTTGTTCTTAGGCTCAAATGAGACAATATTTGTAAAACATTTAACACAGTGTTTGGCATATAGTAGGTGCTATATAAATGCTTCTTACCTTCCTCATTTCCTCTTCCCCATCCATGACCCTGTCTTCTGCATATAATAGGCAATTAAAATATTTGTTGAATGAAAGAATCAATTCCTCAAAATTATTATCTGGGGAGATGCTTCTAAACTGGAGAAGGACCAGGAGAACAAAGACTCTAAAAGATATCAGGACTCAGGTCAATGCACTGCCCCATTTTGACCCCAGAGAAGCCATGATAAGGCATACTCTAGTAACAGAATGAGGCCAATCCATCAGTTTGTTATAAGAGAGGGTGCTTGGGGAGGAGATAGGGGAGAGACTAAAGTATGACAGTGAAATGAAAAAGGCATTTATTGGATAAAACATTTTTAAGGAGATATTACAGCATTTATCTCATAGCACTACATAAAGTGGCTAAGGAATGTTGTCTGTCTGCTTGGGGATGGGAATCAAATTACAATTGACACCCAGGTTGTACAAAGGAATCCAAATGGACAACTTCTATACAATTCCCAAGATCCTTGGCTCCAGTTGTCAAGCCATCTAACACAGTTCATTTCCCGAAAACACTTTAAGGGAATCTCTTATACCCCTGCCCAAGGTGTTCTTGGAATAATTCTCCTTTGAGGAAGTAATAAGACTTTTTCCCTGTAGGAGACATGTCAGAAGAGCCAGAGATCAGCCTTCTTTTTATTCTTTGTTATTTAGAAAAATATCTAGGAATGGCCCTTCAGTGCTTCAGATCCATGGGTATTGTTTGCTTCCTGGCTTCCTCTGCTCCACAGAGCTGTATTTGCAAATAATGAGAAAGCCCACACTAAGACTATCTTTAATTAAATGAACCATGTATTAGTGGTTTTGAAACTTTTTCTAATGTAAAGGGAATTTGGGATTCCTGGGAAATTTTAAGTAATGTCACTTTATTCTCTATGGAAATTGAATATATGACCTCAGAAAAGCTAAGATTATCAAGACTAATAATACCAGGGAAGAGAAATAGCATGAAAGACTGGGATAGAGGTAGATCTATTTCAGATTTCAGTTTGGTTAGCTTCATATTAAGTCCCTTTATCTCTGGTTCAAGAGGCCAGTGAAACACCCACAAATGGGGCAACACTAACCAGTTGTTATTGCCCATGCCACACTCTGCTCTTCCACCTCCTAGTTATGTTGTAGCGCCAGTGGTGATGTTGCCACTTGAGATCACATAATCATAGGCAAAGAGCTGGAGAGAAGGGACCCTGGAGATCAAGTCAAGTCAATGAACTTTTAAGTGCATATTATGTACCACACACTGTGTTAAGTACTAGGGGAAGAACAGAAATACACACACACACACACACACACCACACCACACCATCACTACCACCATCACCACTACCACCTCCAATAAAAACAATAATAGAAACAACAGTCCCTGTTTTCAAAGGGCTCACAGTCTAATGG